>JANHFT010004156.1:409858-421900 GCA_032467955.1 Pseudoxenodon macrops | reverse complement strand
TAGGTTTTCACGGGTATAAGTATGCAAGTCTTGGTGTATTCGGGTCTTTTCCCATGTAAGATTGAAAGTATCTTGGCAACGTTTCGATGAGGTCTCACTCATCATCTTCAGACTGGTGCCTTTGGCTCTGTGCTTGTGCGAGCAAAGCATGATCGGAGCTGCCGTCTCTATAAATACTGGTGGGGAGGTGTGGGGTGTTGGCTGTGTTGCTGTGAGTAGATTAGTTGGCTGTGTTGTTGCATCTTGATTAAGAACATCTGGAGTTGATGTTTGCAGATTAGTCGGCTGTTTCGTGACATCCTGTGTGGGTGCGGTCCTAGCTGTGTGTTGATTAGTCTTTTGTGTTGTAATGACCTGGGTAATGGGCTGTGTGGTAACATCCTGAGCTCTGTTATTGTGGCTTCCTGAGTTCTGTGCTGCAACATCCTAGGTAATTAGTTGTGTTTTAGCTTCCTGGGCTTACTCTCAATCTTACACAGGAAAAGACCCGAATACGCCAAGACTTGCATACCTATACCCGTGAAAACCTATATATATATATATATATTTCTGGTCTTGTTTGTACTCTTGCACGCAAGGAGAAAGGACTGGAAAACAGAGTGAAAGGAAAGAGAGGATTATGCCTAATGATGCTACTGCCTGGTGATAATGGTACACCAATGTATGTACTAAGCGGTGGAAAAGTTTTTAAAAGTATTTTCCTGAGAGGTTGTGCCTCACTAAAGTGTAAGTTACCAGCATTTTTTTAAATGGGGGGGAGGAGGAAAAGGTCAGCTCAATAAGCCTTTGGCACGATTGCAATGTCAGTACCTGTCTGATATATTCGTCTTGGCAAGTTAGCCAGCCATTTGCAAAGGTTTATGAGCAAATGCAGTTACCAGTTACATTGATACCAGCACAAAGAGATTGTCCTCAACCTACGTAGACAAAGCAATCAGGAAATCTAGGCAATGTTTTAAGCACTAGTGGCATGATATAATGAAGTTGTATGCTATTAAAGACTTGTATATGGGGAAGCAAATGTCATCACCTGAGTTTGGCTGCAATTCAGTAATACAACATCATCTGTTCCATCAACTAGTTTTGCTCTGATCAATAAGCAGTTTTCTGTGGCCTTTCACTACTGTCAGTTATCATTGAATGATGTAAATACACATCAGAAACTAGAAACTTGACAGCTCACCCAGACTAAGGAGGGAGAGGGAAGACCAGTGCAATTGACAGAGATGACAGTTGACATCTGCTGTGTATAAATTATTTGTTGTTGCCACACAGAAGGGCCCTATAGTCTGTGAACATCCCACTAGATCGTTATTACCTGAAAAAAGCCCAAGCAAGTCATAATTGTACTGCAAAATTCATAACCAGATTCATTTAAAAAAAGAACATTTGGGAATATGATATTCAGGGAATTCTGGTAACTCTTAAGAAACAAAAAATAGTCTAGAGATTCTTTCTAGACATACTTCAGTTATAAATGGACTCGATAACGATTCAAGATGTTAGCACTTAAGTTCTTCAAAGTCATGAATCACATTCTGCAAAACACCCATTATGCAAAATTTATTTCAAAAAGTGCATTGCCTGATTTGTGAAAAACCTCACAGCAAAAACTGTGCAATATTTATACAAAGAGTGCAGACTTCCATAAATAGTATAGTTATCTCTTTTTTTTTTAAATCAACATATTGTATTTCTGTAGTACAATAATTGGTAATATGGCTTGCTGGGATATGTTTTCTTCTCATTTAACTGTAATAACCTCCCTTTATTTTTGGACACATTTTTAAAATGTATTTTTGTCATATTTATTTTATTTTTGTCATATAATTTATTTTAATTTTTAATATGAAGATTGAAACAGGTTTATACAACACACTACCAAAATGGTGTTCATTTGGCCTAGTATGTTTTATGTACCATGCGGTATCTTATAGTGATTTGTAAACCATGCATTTTACTTAGCCTGATGTATAGATTCAGTGAATTGTGGCTTAGTTAATAAACCACAGTTATGCAAAGCAGGGTTAAGTGCTATGTGTGAACTCAGCCAGTCATTGTAAAACTGCCATGATTACAACAGTACAAAGTAGAGGAGCACAGTGAGGGATTCAAAAAGGTAATGATGCTCCATTTGCTTAATCTTTTTTAAAACTGAGAGTGGGACATCCCCATTTTCTATTAAATGCAGAATTTAGTTTTGACGGTTTTTATTCTTCTGAAACCTTGTATGTTCTGAAGTATATTGTATTTTTTCCAAACCAAAGCAATAAATATTTATATTTTATTGCTAATTTATAATTAATTGGGAATAGTCTTAAATACAAGATAACCATTTGGATCACATTTCACTGATGCTTATTTTAGAAAAAAATGAATTGCAGATTAGTTGGAATCCCAAAAACTGCGGGTTTCTGTATGTACTGTATTATTTTTATATTTTAAAACATAAAATATGTTGCAACTATAATATACAACACACACACAAAACTACTTAAAACTATAATATAATAACTATGATACTAAATTACCACCTTTTAGGTGGTGAACTGGAATCCTTTGAAAAATATTATGACTGCTTATTTTTTTAAATATCTATCATAGGGATCAGTACTTTGAGCAGTAGTTTAAAAACACTAGTACAATGATAGCGAACCTTTTTCTTCTTGTGTGCCAAAAATGGGATCGCCTACGGGCTAGAGCGCATGCATGTACCATCACACAACACACATCCCACGCACACTGCACTGTGCATTTGTGTATCCCCCCCATGTGGCCCCCCATTGGGCCGTTTTTCACCCTCCGGAGGTTTCAGGAGGCTTGCCTGAAGCCTCTAGAGGGTGATAAACGGCCCAACGGACCTACCGGTTTGCCCATTGGTCCATTTTTTTCACCCTCCGGAGGCTTCAGGGAAGCATACTGAAGCCTCCAGAGGGTGAAAAATGAACCTATGGGCAAACCAGAAGTCTGGTCCCAAACAGTTTGCCCATTCGGCTTTTTTTCGACCTCAGGCGGCTTCCCTGAAAGCTCCTGAAGCCTCTGGAGGGCAAAAAATGGCCAAAAATCAAGGCTGAAAATCAGCTGGCCCGCACACATGCGGGCTGGAGTTGACAGGAAAATGCCTTGTGTGCCCTCAGAAATGCCCACCTGTGGCACGCGTGCCCTAGGGTCGCCATCACTGCACTAGTAGATTATTTTATTAAATTATTAATTTGTTCTGAAACAAATGAGTGGGCTTTTAAAAATATTAAATAAAATGTTATAACCAGTTTGTCATCAGTCTCCTGAGAAGAAACATGGCAGGAGAGCTAACTATCTTTTCCATCAATCAGAATGGAGCTGGAGTGGACCTTAGAGGTCTTCTAGTCCAACCCCCGATTCAAGCAGAAGAACCTATATACACAGCAATGGCTAACTTTTTCGGTGCTAAGTGACAAAAGTGCACACATGCACGTGCACACCCATAATGCAATGCGTCCGTGACCCCATGTGCCTTTCTCCTGTGCACCCCACCCTAGGTGCATGTGTGTGTGACCCTCCACATGCCCCTGCCCTCACACATGCACTAGTAACCCACCCACATGCGCCCTTCCCCACGCATACACGTGCACCTCTCACATGTGCTCCACCCCCCGTGCATGCATGGCAGAGACCCAAAAACCAGCTGGCTGGTGGGAGGCATGCACAGTGGAGCTGAGATGGGGTGATAGCTTGCGTTCCTGCAGAAAGGCCTCTGTGTGCCACCTGTGGCACACATGCCATAGATTTGCCATCACGGTTCTAGGCCTTTTATAGGAAAGCTAAAAAGTTCTGAACTTATTTACTTTTTTCAAAATGATTATCCTGCACAATTTTTTGGAAAAAAGGACACTGCAATGGGATGTCCACTGTGATTTTCTCTTCCACCCCTACTTTTTTTTAAAGTTAAGTTGGCATACATAGCAATAGTAACTGTGAAATACTTCGTATAAGAACAAATTTTATTACTTGCTTCTCACTGACCATTTTTTTGAAGACAACAGCACCAAAATAGATTGTCTAAAGATGAGAAAAACTGTCAGGCAGACTTACAGGAATCAGTGTGATTTTCCCCCCCCTGCAAAACTGTTCAGGATTTTAAAAAGTGAATTGAATTTGGAAACAACTTGGCAGCTGAAGAGGTTTGGTCTGATTTATGAATAGGTCAGAATTCTAGTGACTGCATTGTGAGTCAAAAACATTGATTTCTATTTAATCTTCAAAGGCAGTTCATAGGTCCTTGAGTGGAGTAATTTTGTTTAGAGGAAGCTAAGGCCAGAAAGTTGTGTATAATACAAGGATGTAGAAATCATTCTGGGCATCATAGTCATGACTGAAGGAAGCATAGTCTTGCCTATTCAAATGGATTATAACCCATACCTACTATATCTAGTAGTTTCATTACTACTATCCAGTCTTTGTACTGAATGCTTGTTCAGTAAAATCCTACTTGTTTGTTAGATCTGTGTACCTTAACTTTTGTTAATAAATTACAAGGATGTAAATTTTTTTTCAAGAATGCAGATTTTCTAAAAGTTCTTGTCCAGGATTGTCGAGAGGCTTTTCTAAATTGTTTGGTTATTCTGTTTTTAAAAAGAAGTAGAAAGGACTTTAAGGGATTTTGTCAAAATCTGTTCAGTGTCAAAAAAAAAGAAAAGAAAAAGGAGAACCATAGACCTTTTATTTTGTTAAAGTCACTGGAGGAATATCTTCAGCTAAAAGACAGATTCAAACTTCAGTCGCTAAGGCAGAAAGTTTTTAAGGAAACGTTTTTAAGGAAAAAACATGTAGAATAAGTTGGAATGAATATGTAGAGAAGTTTTATTAAACCTTGTTCCATGTTGCCTTTTATTTATCTCAGTTTTATAATTCTTTGGAATTATAGACCAGAGGTGGTTTCTGAATCTTCTTACTGCCGGTTCGCTCAGGGTTGCGCCTCGAGCGCACGCAGGACAATAAAAACTAGCTTTTGCGCATGCGCAGAAGCAAAATCCAAAATGGCGGCACCCACTGAGACACCAAAGGAACTGGCTCGGTGACATCATTGCGGAGTTACTACCTACTCTATAGAACCGGATAGAACCAGTAGGAACTCACCTCTGTTATAGACCAATGGTAAATTTAAAAACCAAAATTCTATCTGGAACTCACATGGAAAAGTGGATGCCTATAGGGGTTACACAAGACCACTTTTAGAACTTCTTTCCACAAATATTCTATTTTAATAAACTGAGGGAACTGAGTAACTTAGTGGGCTAAAGTGAGAAAAATGTTTCTTGCTTACAGCTTTCTTGCTTAGCTGACAAAAGAACAGGCTACAGAATTGACACTCTACCAGCCTGTAGAAAATAGCTCAGAATATCTGTTTTACAGTCATCCAGATTTTGTATTGCTTATCCATTTTTAATGTTTACATAGAACAAAATTTCTTGGGAAATAACAGTAATAGTATCATTAATTAACATTAATTGGACACAATGGTTATTCCTACTTAACTGTAGTTATCTTAACCAAGTTATTTTCAATATTTTGCACATGATAGGAACTAATTTAGCTAATTTCCACACTCTACTGCCATTTTTTCATCCCCTCTCATACAATTTCAAATATTATTGTGGTTCTTAAAGAGCATGTTAAAATATACAGAGATTGCACTGAGGAAAAATAGTGTGGCAAAAATCCCAAGTGTTTTACTTGTATATATTGAGATCAAAAACATTTGCAGAACTTTATAAAAAAAGGACTTTGTGGTATAAATGTAATCTAGAAAATTACTTTAGATCTGCCAAGAAAAATTGCCAAACGTTCTCAGGAGTACATATTCAACATATCTGTAAAAACATTAGGTTGGGAGAGAAAATGTTTGTTAACTTTATGACAAGGAATATGCAGTTTAAAGTAGAAACAGAGAAGGCAGTATCTTCTTAAAGTTCTCCAATCTGTTTTGTGTGTTTTAAATACCCTTGACAGCTATCTTTTCCAACACTGTATCTGGAGCAAGATAACTGTTGATGTGCAATGTTGCAAAACTTTTTAAGTAACTTCCAAATCTACTTAAAGGGGAAAACTTTAAAACTGAAAATCTATACCGGTACTATTGTCTCATCTTAGTCCACTGAAATTTATCTGGTTTCTCCAGTCTGTCTTGAAGAAAGCTTTTTCAAGAATTGTGTTAAATTTATGTTATTGTAGATTATGTAATTCTCAGCCTTCCTTTTCCTCCTCCTTTAGAACCAAAGTAAATCATGAAATCATTACTTTTAAAAGATCTCCCAGTTTCAAAAGCAAATTAACCTCAAAGGTAGATTACCATGTGGGTATAAAAAGCTTCTTTATATTAACACAGAGATGCATAAATTAACTGTCTACCGTAGTTCTTTGAATCCCATGTAATCCCATGTAAATAAATACATTGCTAATAAAACCCAACTGTCTACTTGAAGATACACAAAAATTAAAGGCCTCATTCAGAACATTGTATAGTTGTGCTTATTCATGACCTTCTTTTTCACCAACAGCAAATACTCTATCCCATAAAATAGTTCAGACAAAGAATGGAAGTTTCAGAAGCATCTCTGAATTTAGAACTATTTTGTAAAATGTCTGATTATGAGGATGATGATGGAGGAGAATTTGATTTTAAGCATTCCTGGCACTTTGGTGGTTTACTTCTTATTAAGACTTCAGAGATACAAACCAGTAGCTCAGTAATTGCTTTCTTGAATCTGCCTTTAATAATTACATTTAGTAAAGCTATATTGAAAATTAGAAAGGCAGAGACTAATGGAAAACTAGATTTTTCACTGAATTAGAAAGCAAGACAATCCATATATTGACAACATTTCAAGTTGAAACAGATCAGGAAAACTGTTTTGGACTGTCCACCCAAAGAGTCAAATACAGGCCTGATGTGCAGTGGCATCTACATTTTATACCAACAGAGAAACTATACAAGATTTCATGTAAATTGCTGTCTTGAAAAGCTGATACAATTCCAATTTGGATGAAGTCATTTAAAACTTTGTGAGGTGGGAATTATTGCAGGATTTTCTGTTTGACATGTCACAAAACAAGAAATTGTGTTAATGAAGTGACTGTGTCTTTACATTAGAAATGAAAAATTAGATATTCAAAAGTAAGGAGAGAGGCATGGGACAAAGAATTAGAATACTGTGTATGAATCAATGGAATCCCATTTGAGCATTTATGTCATTTTGCTAATTAATTCAAAGAATATTGTTTTGTATGCATTGGACATTACATGGGTAGAATTATTGATGGGTCCACCTAAGAGTTGGAGAGGCAGTCCTTAAAAATGCAGATTTATTTTGTACTACGGTATAATAATTCCTTTTCTGGATAAAAGTTGTTTCCCGTATTAATTTTGTTCTTAAACTTTCATTGATATTTGAGGATGCTTGTGTTGCTTTCCATGATATGCCAACGGTTCGGCCAACAGTTATGAGGACAATAAATAGGGATATTACATACATTTATAGCTACAAAATATTAACACTATAGAGTTACAGATGGATACACACTCCATTAATTTATGGTGGTCTGAAAAGTACACATCTCTTTGTAGATTTGAATAAGCATTTTGCTACTATGGATTCTATTTGGAAGAAATTTAGGTTAAATGTTTAAATCTTTAATTTATGTTTTCCCCTTTCCCTTTTATTGATGTTTCATTAAAAAAACTTTCACAGAAGAAAATAATGAACTAATATAAATTAATTACTATTAAGTAAATACTTAGAGTGGCATGCAATTTTAAAAATATTTATCTATGTTGCTTAATCACATTATAAAATCTGTACTTAGTATTACATAGTACATATTATATTCAATAGAGTAGTAATATTGTTCTGCAAATAAACATGTAGTCACTCTCCCTTCCCCCCCCCAAAAAAACCCTCTTTGAGTTGAATTAGAATAAGATAGGGACAAATATATGTCTTTGGTTTCAACAGGGCAAATTCCTCAATATGTATCATTTCTTCTTTTTTCTTCCGAAATAGTAGCTAAATTGGAGAACTGCAATGGGAGGACATTTTAGAACATTTGGTTTTGAAGTGACTAAAATATGTGAGAAACAGAAACAGTAGAGAATGAATATCTAGCTGCTTGACTGACCATTAGAATAGCTGGGCAGGTGGGCAAAATGTATCAATATTGTTCACATGTTTCCTATTTCATTGAATCCAACAGTATTTTCCATATCATGAATTTGTGTTGTATCGATACCTCATATGAATAAATGGTATAATTCGAAGCGTTAAAGAATATGAAAAATGTAGATAAAAAGTTTTTTAAAACATTATTTCAAGTAATTTATACAGCCACCCATCTCACAAGGGCACCTCACAAGGGCAGGTGCAAAGGCTCAGCAATTAAGATGCTGGACTTGTCAGCTGGAAAGCCCATAGCCCATTGTGTGACGAGGTAAACTCCCATCTTCACCTAGTTTCTGTGAGTTTAAAAGCATGGAAATTCACATAGATATATACATACCACTTTGATGGGAAGATAACAGTGCTCTGTGACATCATGCTGGCCACATGACCACGGGAACATCTTCAGACAGTGCTGGCTCAAAGGCCCTTGAAAGGAGATGAACACCACACCCTATTGTTATTTTTCGGTTATGATTAACATCCACAGGGTGTTAATCTCCTTTCCATCTGACAACAGTGATTCTAGATGGCATACAAACATTAAAGATATCCTCACGTAGGCTGGTTTTCTCCTGCTTTAAATGCAATGCCAGAGGTTTTGTATTTAATGCTGAATTCAAGTTAGAATTACATTGCTACAGTACTGTTATTCAGACCGTTTCTCACATTGCACTTATCAAATATAAATTATTTTATATGCACTAATGTCCATTCGTAAACTAGAATTTTGAAATAACAGAATAATTGAGTTATTATTGCTGAGTGAAATATATGAATGCAAATATTAAGTATAAATAAGCCATGGCTGGGGGTATACAACTTGTATGAATTAAATCATCTAAGGGCTTGGACATAATGTATCAAACATGGTTAAATTTAATTCTAGTTAGTTTTTGTGGCATTAAGTATTGTGTGATCCAGGGCATTTGGTCAACTTATGATTTGGTATATTATTTAAACTCAGATAGTGGTCAATTTGGTCACTAGAATATAGCCAGTGTGAATCTAGCTTGTGCAGTTGTTCAAAACTCTACTATTATTTTCTACTGAAATGGATCCACTAGTACCAGATTTTTCTTGTTTATAACTTGATAAAATATAATTTTATTTATTGGATGCATTCTTATATACTGGTGAGTACTTTTATGCCAAGATGTTACTGTATTCACTAACTTAAAAAAATAAAGTATATTTCTGTTATATTTGGCAGTATGCATTTGTTTATAGTGCAAAACCAGTGGTATCCTTTCTTGTTTAAGTAAATTCAACTTATTTAAAAAGACTTGCTTGCTTCCAATCACTTAGCTATATTGTGCTACGTTTCTTCAGTTCTTATTATATAAAATACGTTGGGTTAGAGCACTGTCTAATTGTCCATGAGAAACTTTGGTCTATAGGGATCAAAATTTGTGAAGTTAGGCAATGGATACAGGTGCCCAATAAAAATGCAGATTAACTTCATTAGTATTCAGCCAAGATGTAGTAAAGTTGAGTAAAGTTCATTTGCAAAGAACTAATTGCTTTGTACACTGGGTACACTTTTACTGATCACTTTTTTTTGGTTCTTTTTATTTGAGTTTGAAATACAGATTTGGTTTTGGTTTGTAAATTTTTCAGTATATTTGTACTGTATATGGAACACAAATATATATTGAAGAATTTCAGCATACTTCCATAACTGCACACCGAGTATTTCCCTTCAGTTCTCCTTATTTTGACACTCTAGAATCCCCATACATAGACATCTTTTAATAACAGTTTTCCCCAGTTTATAGAAGTTCATCCATTTAGCACTAAATCCTAGTTAAGGCATTCTTCTTCTTCTTCTGTTGCCTTAACTCCAAATAAGACCTTAACAAGTGGAAATGTTGCTTTGTACTAGAGTATTGGGAGATAGATTGCTTTCCAAATTTTCTATGGTTTATAGTGTATTAATGCCGGTAGTTTGTAATGCATTTATTATAATGGATAATCAGACAACGATGCATTAAATATTCACTTTAAATGAAGACATCTGTTAAATATATTTATTGAAATCTATAAAAAAAACTTTGCTATGATTTCTCACAAAAATATTTTCAAATAGGACTTTAATTTAATAGGTCTCAGTATTTCTTTGCCATCTTTTGATAGTTATGAGATAAAATGTCCTATTTTAGGCACGTTAATCTGAGAAAAGTGTAAACCTTCACTCCATTCTTCATTTATATGAGTTAAATGGGTAATTGTTTTCCCTATCAACTATTGGCTCAATGTAGGAGAAAATTGTTGAGAACTGAATGCACTTTTATTGTGGCAAAAGAGAAAGAACATTCATTTTGACTGCCAAACAGTTATAAACATAATCTGTTCTATCTGCTGCATTTATGAATTATACCTTTGAAAGGAGGAATGTAGTAATTGAAGTTCTATATTCCTTGCTAAAAGAACCAAATTATATAATGGGTTAAATGTGTGCATACCCATAATCAATCCCTCTTCCCTCAACTTTAAGGTTACACACATTGATGGAGAAGGAAATGAATGTGGTTTGAAATATACATTTGTATGTGTTTGTTGTTAATAGAAATGAATGAAAGTTCTGCCACAAGCTGTGATTTTTTTTCTTGGGAAGAAAAGTTATAAAAAGCAGATTTAAGGAAGAGAAAAAAATAGCTTTGGTACAGTGGGAAAATATTTCATTCCTTCCAAACATACTGCTTAGATTGAAAACAATACAAGAAACATAAATTATAAAATGGCTTCTTTAAATGTTGGCTTAGTATGTTCTGAGAACTTATTCTATAGTTTATTCTGTAAGAACTTAATGCATTATGTGAACCAAATCTCTGTAGTCCCTATACTCAAGTTATTACTTTAAATGAGGATGGATATTAAATCCATACATTAACTTTTTTGTTCAAAAAATTGTAAAAACTGGAAGTGGTTAAAGTTCATTCTTAGTCTTTATGAATTGCTACATGGACAATGTCTTTCCCCCCCAGATATGATAGTGCAAGGAACAAACCAATTTTCATTTTAGATCAGAAAATGTATGAATATCATAAATACATAAATAACCATGTCTGATATTTCTTAGTGTGGGATTTCGTTCCACCTCTGGTATCATTCTTAAAGCACTAAATAGTACTTTATAATTCATTGAAATTGCAATAAATTATTTTGTCATTTTGGGAAATAGTTGCTGCAACTTGTACTTCCAACAGCAATCCATAATATTGTGTTATGCATGCACACAATCATACACGTTATGAAATTGTGTATGTTTGTTCAAGAGTAGAAACATTTTCTTTTGGTACAGATCTTCCAAATATATAATATCATTTGCAAAGAGCTCAGCACAATGTGACTTGATTACAACTGATGGATCTTATTTTTTCAAGGTCCAGGTAATTGAACATGCTTTGGTTTGATGTTTGCATTTGTCATGTGACAAACTCTAAAACTCCTGAAGTACGCAGTTTTCAGTATGACCAGTATTTTAAGAATTTAATTGTAATAATCTAAAGATAATTTTAATTGTTCTTAACAAGCATACCACAAACCTGAAGAATTACAATAATAAAATTGCAATAAAGATGTATTGCCTGTTGAAAAACGAAACCACAATTGTTTATACAACATATTAAATTATAATTTATAGTTAACTAACTAGAGCCAAGGTGGCGCAGTGGTTAGAGTGCAACACTGAAGGCTTCTTCAGCTGATTGCTAGTTGCAGTTCAGCAGTTCAAATCTCACTGGCTCAAGGTTGACTCAGTCTTCCATCCTTCCGAAGTGGGTAAAATGAGGATCCAGATTATTGGGGGAAATATGCTGACTCTGTAAACCGCTTAGAGAGGGCTGTA
>JANHFT010004156.1:387031-398240 GCA_032467955.1 Pseudoxenodon macrops | reverse complement strand
CTTCTCTCCTTGATTAGCTTCCACCCATTGCTTCTTGTCCTACCCTCAGGTGCTTTGGAGAACAGCTTCGCACCCTTTTTTTTGTGGCAGCCCCTGAGATATCGGAACACTGCTATCATGTCTCCCCTACTCCTGTATTTGCATTGAATACAAACCACAATTTTCTTCTTGAAAAAACTTTATTAGAGTGGAATATTTCCAGGACTGAAAGAAGAAAGTAGGTTCCTTAATTTCACCCTTCTCCCTACTACTTCGTTTATCTCCCTAAAACTTATTTGATGGTCAGGGAAACCTGTGGGACAGTGGAAGAAATAGTGGTAGACCTTACAAGCTGAAAAAGAAATTTGTGAAAATGGTCCCTTCTATTAGTGAAAGTATTATGAGAGAAAATATGTTCAAGTGATGGATGGTACTGCAAATAGAAGGAAATACTTGATGTAGCCCAGCAAGAAGAATTAATATGTCAGATTTTTTTATGATAGTGAATTCATATAATAATTTTAAAATAGGAGTCTGATTTTCTTCTCCTAATGCTTTGAAATCAGTACTGAAAGATATTTCTGAGTAGGAAAAAGCTAACCATTTTAGTCATGATACAGTACAATTCTTTCAATTGTTTGAAAAAAGGATTTTGGCTGTAACACTGTTATAAAGTAATGGTACAACTGAAATTGTTAAAAATGGATGGGTGTTGAAACTTTATGGTTTTTTATTACATTATATAAGAATATTAGGAGATGCAATGTTTATATAACAAATAATATATTGTTACCAATAGCTGTAGATTTGTGTTTTTAAATTGTGTTTAGAGTCTCTCAGCATAATAGATATTAACCAAATTTAGTTAGCAAAAACATCTCATAATTATTATTTTCTGTCCTTAGCTAAATAATGGGTAGTTAGCAAAATATATGTTATAAAAGTTATTTCCCTGAATTAAAAAAATGCTTTTGATTAGCTTTTAGAAAATAGCTTTTCAAGAGCAGTCCTGTGTTTCAGGTCAGCAGTATAAAAAGAAGTATATTAGATTTAATTGAGATGGTGACAAATATTAATTGTTTACTAGCTAGAACATCATTTCAAAATCCTGTTTCTTACTGAAAGAATTTGATTTTCAATTACATATGGAAACCAGAATATTGAAGTTTAAATCCATCATATTTTAGGAGAATGCACCAATTTCATTACCCTTTTCATAGGAACAAGAGGACTATAGTGGATGGAAAGAGAAATAAAGACAAAATAATTCTTCCACAATCTTCCCAATTTTAACACAGTTGGTAAAGCAAAACTTAAAATACAGTGAAGAGTAGTCTCTTGGCATCAAAGTGGTGCATATTAGCTACAAGTTGCAGATTCATATCTTAGAAAGCTACTAGGAGGGTCATCTAGGTTAGCGCTCTTTTGGATAAATACGAAAATTCACACTTCCCATCTTTTCACTTGTGTTCAAAATTTATTCAAGCATTTTCTTATTCCTGGAGGGGGGGAAAATCCCATCAGTCATGGTCAGTGCTTCAAGGATCTGAAGAAAGCTTTTATTTTCCTTTCATCTGAATTCTGTTTAGACTTACTCACCTAAATAAAATGAACTATTCAGAAATTACCTTCCTCAGTTTAAGAGGAGGAGTTGTAATTCATTCTTAGACACCTCATTTCTCTGATTCCCAATAATTTTGTATAGTTATCAATTCATATATTTTCCAATTTAATGAACTCGTATATATTTTTATGACCAATAAATATTGTAGTCATAACATTTTCTATGTCACCAAACCTAGAATTTAGGAATATATTGTTTCAACTGACAATATATTAGCCTTTCTCAACCTAATACTTTACAAACATATTAGACTTATGGTAAACGCTTTTGAGGGTGTTTATTTGTTATATTAGGAAATAAATATCTGGAAATGGAGTTTCTGATGGTGTAAACTATAGAAATTTACCCAGAATATATGCAAATATATTTCACTCCAGTTTTATCTTTTTTTTAAGAAAGCCACTGAGGACTTCTATTAATCACACAGAAAACTTAGCAGGAATTATTCAGTGTCCTTGTCCCTGTGAAACCTTGATTAGTTTTAAATGATCACTTTTGTGTTGTGTTTATACAGATCTCTGGAAAGAGCAGTATGATAAGTGTGAAGAACCAAAATGTTCTTTATCCTCATTAAAGATTGTGAGGAGTGTGTTAAATAATATTAATGGCTAGGATTGTCTGTGGTTAACAGTACTTTCCTAGTACAAGTGATTTTATTGACCAATGCAGACTCAATGTAACAGGGCAGATTATTTTACTGATTTTATTGAAACCTTAACTAACTTTGTTAGTACACCACATATCTTTAAATGGATCTAGATGATGATGAAGATTAAGAAAAGCAGAAGACCATCCATCTTTTTTGATCTGTTAATAACTTAAATCCATCATTGTTTGTAAGAGCTGTTTTCAGATTCTGTGGAGTGCCTGTCTCTGTATGTGTGTTTGTGTGTGTGTGTGTATATATCTCACGATGTAACACATCAGCAAAGTTATATTAAGTATTTGTTTTAACTATCTGCTAACACATAACAATGCTTTTTTAACAGGAGAAACAGTAAATTCTGCTAACAATAGAAATATCAATAATTTTGACTTAACTGAACAGAACTCTTGCAAAATCAAGCTCAAATCTTTCTTTGAATTAATTTTTTTAAGTAGCCTTTAAAACAATGTACAGAACACAAGATGTCTAGGTATTAAAGATTAAACAGTGGACTCTGCAGCAAACATGGAGTTCTTCTGAGCTGTGGCTGAATGGATTACAAAATGAAAGATACTTGAAAATGAGATAATGAACTACTTTTGCTTTAGAGTTAGCATAGTTGGAGGCATTTTTTTTAATGTTTGGGAATAAATAGGGCATATATTGTAAACCAATATTTTGCCACCAATCTATGCTTTGGCGATGGCTGGATGATATAATCAACTAGCAACCAATTCACATTTTGACCATTGCCTATAAGTGGACAAGAGGGGAAATATTGCAATGTGTTGTGGACACAAACTCTTCTGGAAATGCATGTTTTGTCGTTTTGTTGAAATTTTTCCTTGCAATAGATGTCTCCGATTTTTTTACTTTCTTTGCTGCTATTACAGGCAACTCGCCTTCAGTCTTTTGTATCATTTAAAGAAATATTCTTCAATCAGAGTTTATTGTTTTCTCTGTCAATCTTATTCAAACATTACCAGATGGAACAAGAAAAAGACAAATGGGGGGAAAAGAGTGTTTTTTCATTTTTCTTTCCACCAGTTCAAGCAAATGAAATTCAACAATTTATGACCAGTAGTGGGAATATGTTTCCCACTTCTTAATTGGCTGAGTTTTAATTGTATTTTATACTTATGTGATTCTTAACATTTATCCAAAAACATTGGCTTCTCTTTGATATATCATTAAAATTGCATTTATTATTTTATTTTCTTAAAATACTTATATATCTGTCCATCTTCAATAACACAACTTTGGGTATCTGACAACAGCAGTAAAAAGAAAATAATAAAATCAAAACCAGGCATCTTAATCAACATTCTCTAGTATATCCAATGATACCCATCTATGAGCTCCTAACTCATCCCATTATTTGGCTACAGATCTTTCAGTCTGCTGAATAATGTTTTTATCAGATTATGGGTCATTATTTCAAGTCATGAAATATGGCTGGGAAAGCTTGTATACAAAAGTTTTCAGCATTGCAATATTTTACTAACTTGGATTTAGTAAGTTTTGCTGAAGGCATGTTGGAATTTCATTGTAACTCACAGAAGGTACTGTGATTCTATTGTTCACATGGAAGGAGAAACAAGAAATAGTGAGAATGAACGCCAATACGAAAGATAGTTTTCTTTTATTCTCTTGCATGTGCTGCATTCTCATTGCCTCCTTGCATATTCTTGATCTACAGGTGAAATTCCTAAAGTTTGCATAAACTAAAACAAGCATGAAGTAGATCTGGCACTTTAATTTCATTAAACACCTTGTAACTGGTGAAGATTAATGAATATATCTCTTGCTAATTCTTTCCAATTACCTAGTTCATATAAATTCCCAAGCCTGGTTAATTATGCCGAAGTCAAGAGGTAATTTTTTAACAGTATTTCCACAACAGGGGAATTTTCCCAGCGTAACCTTGCCCTCTAGTAGAAACTCTCAGCAGATTAGGCTCTCTGACTTAAGTCCATTCATTTTCAGCTCAAGCCTAATTGCTGCCGACTAGCTGCCACAGGTACCTGGCTATTGTACACATAAAGAATGTTGCTCTTTCTGAGAACAAATAAGGAAAGATTAATTGTTTGTTTCATTTCATCCCCAGAGAAATGTGGGCCCTTAATCAAGAAAAATAATTTCTCCTGTTGATTTGGCTTATTTGGAGCGATGCATAATTGTGGAAAAGAACGTGGTGGACATGCATTTTGAAAGAAATGTAGCCATGTGCTATGCTCAGGAGACAAAGATAAAATGAAATAAATATAAGACAATGCTGAAATGGATGGGGATGGCTCACATTTCTCATAGTAAGTAATTCGGCTGTTGGGCTTTTATTTGAACCAATATTGCCAGGTAGTATTGTCATTTGTTTTGTCTACTTCTTTGGAAATCTAATCAAGGAGACAATAGTGCAAGTGGGGGGAGAACCCCTTCTCCAAATTGTCCTTAATTGCTAGAACACAAAGTGAGCTAAACACTCTGGTGTTTCCAATTAAAGAATCTGTTTCAAACAAGCACCATTAAATCTATCTTTCCCTGTCTGATAAATAAGCTATCAAAGACTGGAACAGATTAATTGAGAGCAATTAATTCAAGGCTTAGTATAAAAGTCAGACAAAACCAATGCTGTCAATGACTACAAATGTGACATAAAATAAATTATTTCTTGGATTAGAAACATTTTAGCCCTTACCATCTCATTACCCTAGTCAGCAAAACACACAAGAGAACACAGGTCAATTTTCTGCTGTTCCAGTGTAGGTTCTGTACATTTGATTTTGGTCAAACTCTTTATACTTGCTTTCATTGACAACGGTGCAACAGGAGTAGTTTGAGAATTTTATCTGTTTTCTTTGCTGATGAATAGTACGTGAGAAGGCAAAACAAAAATCATTCACTATTTCTCCATATATATATACCTAGAATTATATGCATGCACATATTCTATAGACAGATGGATAGGCATAGATAGATACTGAGAGAAATTTTGCTTTGAATATTTCATGAATGTTGTTTTGTTGTAATGCAATAGTGAGTTTCCTAACCTGTCAACACTAGATATGTTGGAATTACAACCTCCAGGTTTCTTAGCTTTCAGTTGATTGTTCTAAAAGATACAATTCAACACATACAGAAGTGCTTTCCTAGATATATATTTAACTTTAAATTAATATTTTGTTTTCTCACTAATCTATCTCGCACCTTCTGTAGCTTTCAATATTTTATTATAACTAATTTCAAGGACCCTAATTTTCATAAGTAGGGTAGAGAAGGCTTCTCTACCCTACTTATGTAGATCAGTATTGTACTGCCCTGCTCCCGGCATACACACGGACAGACGGACAGCAAAAATTCATTATTCAAATCCCCTAAACAGAAAGCACCTCTGTTGCACAGGTCCAGATTCTGAGCTCAGTATCGCAAGAGTCAGTAGGGTAACCAAGTTCCATAGGCACATGCAAAGTCCAGGAAAACAATCCATGAGTTGAACGGGTCAGCACAAGCACACAAGGCACAGAACTGGATAGGTTGCTCCAACAACACTAAAGTCTTCAGGGCGCGATTAAGTAGGCGGTGCTGGTGCAGCCCTGTATGAGAGATGATGTTGCCTCCTTGCAAATAGTCTAGCTGCCTGCTATTGTGCCTGGCTCCTTTCTGCTCTATGTGTCCTTGGATCAGGAGGAGGTGTGGACTCACCTCCTCCTCATTGCTAATGAATGACAGCTATTCCCAGTCCTCACTTGGAACCTCTTGGGCAACTTGCTTGTATCAATCAGCCTCAGCTTGTTACTCGTCCGATCAAGGCTGCTCCGTCAGGCCAGCACTCTCCGAACTCCAATCCTGACCAACACTCAGATCTATGCTTTCCTCTGCTAACTCAAACTTTCCCTCTTCCTCGGAACTTGCATCCGGACAGGGGTCTGGGAGTGGATCCATGACAGATACACATAGAGAGAGATTGGTGAAATATGGGTGCTTTAATTAAAGATAAAAGTAAGTAGTCCAGGAAAACCAAGTTACCACTCCATAAATCCATTGGATTTTTGTATGATAACATGTTTTATTGTATTATTAGTGCTAAATTCCTGAAAGAATGATAAAGTTCTTGCTGTTCATTTTCTCCACACATGATTTTATGTATTCTAGTCATTTCTTTCCTCAGATGCTTTCCAAATTAAATAATCCCAGAATGTACAGGTACTCGTTTAAGGACCACTTGAACATCAACTATTCAAATTTATTATAGTGCTGAATTAGGACACTTATTACTGGTCCTTGTAGATGCAGTAATCCCAGCATTGATACAGTCATGTGATTGTGATTTGAGTAACTGTCAATTGGCACACAATTATGGCAGTTGCAGTTTCTTGTGGTCATATAACCACAACTTGTGACCTTTCCTGCCAGCTTCCGACTAGCAAAATCAAATGGGAAGCTGATAGGAAATCTAAAATGATGCACTTTGTGACTGCATTGCTTAGTGACAGAGTTGTAGGTCCCAAAAGTATGTATTGGCCATTTTTCCTCTTAGGAGCAGTTCAACACACACACACACACACACACACACACACACACACACACACACACACACACACACACACACCCACACAGAATAATTTTGATTGCCATCTTCTGCTTTTCCCCCCAAGGCCTATTCTATGATTTTTGAGATGTACCAATCAGAACCATACACAATATTCCAGATGCAGAAGTCCAATACATTTCCATAATGGCATTTTAATAATGACAGTTTATTTTCAATTACTTTCCTAGTAATTTTTTGCATGGAATTTAATATAAATATTTCAAAACAAGGTAATTTCCTAGGAAGAAAGTTTTTAGGTTGATTGTCTCAAGATTTCTATTTAGTGCCTATAAAGGCATTAGGATCATTCAAAACTTGGCCTACTTGAGATAGCAAGATTTTAACCCAAATTGATTAGGAATGAACATATAGCTTGAGTTCCAGGCTATTCATATCTAGTTGGGAAAAGCTATGGAAGGAAGGCCTTGGCGGTAGATCTTAGAAAATATAATACATTCTGAATGGTGGCTTTCCTCCCCCACATAATTGGGAACATGGTGTATGGACATTTCTGACACATTTCTAGAAATAATATTAAAGGTAATAGTTAAGATTGCTGTTTTGATAATTAAATAATTCCCAAGACTAAATTGTAAGGAAATAACAGGGAATCCAGTAGTAAAAAAGAAAATAATATATAAAAATGGGAGATATTTCAAGTAAGTTCTCATTTCCCCACCCCCGCCACACCCAGGTTCTTCCTCAATACAATGTTGGGTAGAGTAAGTTATTCAGTTTTAGGGAATAGTTCATTAGTCTTATTCTAAGGAAGGGAAAAGGGAAAGAATTTAGATGGTATCAGAGAAAAAATGTTGCTTGGCTTTGTAATCTGTGGTTTGTCAGTCTACAGAAAGAATCAAATGGCTTCAATCACAGCATAAGGACTATCATCTTGACATTTTTTTTAACCATACCCTGCAGCACTCTTGTATGGATCTCTTAAATTGGTACTTTCATTTTCTTGTATTTAACACGAAACCCTTCATATATAAAATTAGAAAATGCAAGTTCTAGAGAACAAGAGTTACAATGAAATACTTTTGATTGAGAAAGAATTACACTGCTCAATTCATTCTGTAAAAAATTAATCAGTTTGTCACCCAAATAAATGACTATAGCACATAAAATGTGGAACCGGGTGACCCCTAGAAGAAAATCAATTGAAGTTCATATTTCATGGGTCTATAATTGTTGGTGGAACAGATCACATTTTTAAAAATAAAAATACTTCATTATTATAGATAATTCCTATTTACAATAGTGATGGGGTTGAGGATTGTTATTGTTTGCCTTATTCCATAAACAACAAAGTCATATTTTCTTATGCTGTTCATCGTTCTGTATTTCAGCTTAATTAAAAATATTTCAGGTGTACTTATAATGCCTGAGATTTCTGCAGCTTTGGCAGAGAAAGAAAGAAAGAAAAATACTTTTGTATTCCCACAAAGAGGGGCTCTTTTTAGGTGTTCCTTTTCCATCAAGGAGGCAACAAATCTTGCTTTTCTAAAAGCAAAAGCAACGTTTTGAAAGTGTCCACTTAATTTTTTTCCCCCACCTCTTATTTCAGTCTGATTTTCTTTTTACAAAGCTGCTGGAAGATTCCTATCCCACTGTGGACTGAGATGTCATATAGATAGAGAAAATGCCGCTCACTTTATGGATTACTGTTAGGTCAACAAAACTTTGGCAGCATTGATTAACTTGACAGTGAGTACAGCAGTACATTTATCACTTATGGCTGTGCTGTAGAAAATCTAATAAGAGGCAAACAATTCCCCTTAGAGTAGTAACAGGTTCACTGTGCCTAACGGTGCATGCACTGGAAATTTCTGCCTTTAAATTATACTCTTCCTGCTAGTTGGGTCATTGACTTGAAGCTACTGCATTTCCCGTGAACCATGTTCTATATTATTTATTTGATCAAAATCATGTGGTTTATAGAGCTATGGTTACACTGAAGTTGGCTCTGGAGCTTAAAAGTAATAATTGATAGTTGAAAATATCCTAGTAAAGTTTGCTGTGCTTTGCTATATAAAAGCTGGCTGCCTACTTTTTTGAAGCTTGAACAATTCCCAAATAATCACAAGGAACATTAACACAGAATGATATAAATCAGCATGTTCAGTAGATATAACACACATTTTAAGAAGAAAGTGATGTGTAAAATACATGCATATTGGGATATATGATATTGCATTGTATTGTAACATACTATTACACCATACTATATATACTATACTATTCTAATCTAATATTGGAATTCGAAAGGCTAACTTGCATAATGTGTGGAAGCATTACTGAAATCTTTGAAATAAAATAACAAAGAATGTTCAGTGAGTTATAAAACAAACTGACTTTATATATTGTCTAGAACAAATTAATTCATACTTCTTAGTATGTTATTCCTGTAAAGAATCTGTGCAGTTTTATCAGGTTCTAGATAAGGATATCATATTTTACTCATCTGAATATTCTTCAGGTTTGTTTAAATATAATCTTGGACATATTCGAGGTTGAAGTTAGATGTTCCTTTATATAGAAATTATTTTTTCATTTTATTACCCATCATGGCAAACTGAATAACAGTGCCCTATATTCATTTTAAAATACTGAAATATTTGTTATAAACTCCAGGACTATTTGAAATCTAGGATGTCTAATACATTTAATATTTATTTTCTAATCACTGTGGATCGTTTTTCTTTTTCAAATATTTCCAATTTCTGATTGTACTTTTAAAATCTATGTCCTTCAAGGATGTTGAAACTGAATAAGTGTGAATTCCAAGCAACCAGACTTGCATAAGTAAGTTCAATTTAACATAAAAACATATTGACTGTAATTACATATCATATTAGGCCATTAAGCATTGTTTCCGCAGTAGTTGAATTCATGTCCTCTAAGCAATAAATGAACCTCATGCTTCTTAACTTGTTATTTTGGAAAATGCTATTTTTGTAAACAATTTTTATATGTTTAACTTTATTTTAGGAAAGTTTTAATTTTTGGAATGTATTTTTCCAAAATATACTGCATGTAAGATATCTTTTTCATTATTAGGTAAGAATTATTTTATTTGAATAAAATATAAAAAAGCCTTGTCACATAATAAAGCAATTTGTAGAGTATTTTTTTTAATGCAGTGTAAAGAAAATACTCTCAGGTATTGGTTTTAGCAGGAACCTGAAAGCCAACCTAGAGAAGACATGCTTGATCATTCAAAGAACATGAAACAATATAGTGGATCCTAATTCTTTTTCTTTTGTTGAATGTAAATAAACAGTGGGGTCCATCTTGCTTTAAAAACAGCAGTAGTCACCTCCTAAATTCATGGATTTGTATAAAGGAAGTCCTCCCACCATTTGCCTTCTTAAGTGTGAAGCCCTGAATATTGATTAGCTATCACACTGGCATCAGAACTACTCTTAGGATTCAATTTTTTGTTGTTGTTTTGCATATTTTATTGATCAAAAGTGGTAAATGAGTGTCAAGCGTGCAAGAAGACGATGAATTGTTTACTTGCATAAAATAACCTTTCAATAAGGGGAAGATGCATTGCTCACACTTTTGGTGCTGATCTGCTGCCCAAAGCAGATGGCATTCAGCTGCTATTGATTGACTCCTATAGTTACAGAACAGCACGTAACTAAGTATGCTTGTTTCAGGTGGGTTTTGGTGTGTTGTTGTGCACAGTTCCCACCACACTTTTTTGCCCCATTTATAAACACAGATAGACAGTATTCTTGTTTTTAAAAGGGAAGACAAATTTAACTTCAAAATTAATTCACTAAATGTGCAAGGGAAATTCGCTTAAATGTAAAAACAAAGCCGATGAAAGGTGTCAGTTATTTTGGCCCAGGAATACAAACATTAATTGCTAAATGATTATCTAAAATTATCATATCTATAAATTTAATGATAAGTTCCTTAAGCAGAATAAAATACTCCTTTGTAATTTATTATACACACACATACACATACTTCCTTGTCTTGTGTATATGATGGATTTCACTACAATCCTAGGTTTGCTAGTTTTCTATAATTCTCAAGATATGTGTGCTGATGCGGGTGGGAGCAATTGCTATCCACCTTTGTTCTTCTGGAGTGTCATTTGACAGATCTGCTCAATTAGGATACTCCCATATGGCATGCAACAGCCAAACCTTACATGGCTTCCAGCTATGTATTTCAGTCCATCAAATTCTTGATAAATGTTTAGGATCTGGCTGTTTCTTAGGTTTTTCTAACTTCATTTCTCCAGTGTTATGAATGGCAAATAATAGAATTGGCAATGATTCTGTTGCGTCCTCCCTGAAGAGCCGGGCGTCTGACGTCACCAATCTCCAAGGCTGGTGATTGGAGGAGACGCTCG
>JANHFT010004156.1:306731-327126 GCA_032467955.1 Pseudoxenodon macrops | reverse complement strand
TTGTCAAGAATGATAAGGTGCAACATGTAATGATACTCATAGGGTACAAATAAGCAATCAGGAAACAATACCAATAAAAGTCATAAAGATACACGCAACAAGTTACAGTCCTGCAGTCATCAGTGGGAGGAGACGGGTGATAGGAACGATGAGGAGACTAATAGTAACAGTAAAGCAGCCTTAGTAAATAGTCTGACAGTGGTGAGGAAATTATTTGTTTAGCAGATGGCGTTCGGGAAAAAACTGTCCTTGTCTTAAGTTATACTTTAGCATAACCTTTTCACTAACAGAATTCTTGAACATGGCTTTAGTTCCAAGAATGTTCTTGAAAACTTTTGAGTCCTGAGAGTCTGCATCCACTTTTGGTGACCACAATATCAAAATGATGTTGAGACGTTGGAAAGAAGGCAGAGAAGAACTCTATAAAGCTGCTTAAGGGACCGGAGGCTAAAACGATGAAAGGTTCCAGGAATGGGGTATGGCAAGTCTAGAGAAAAGGATTAGGGGGGACATGATAGCAGCCTTCCAATATTTGAGGGGCTGCCACAAAGAGAAGTGGGTCAAAGCACCTGAAGGCAGGACAAAAGCAACTGATGGAAACTAACCAAGGAGAGAAGCAACCTAGAACTAAGGAATTGGCTAACAGTGAGAACAATTCCCCAGTGGAAGGAGTTGCCTCCAGAGGTTGTGGGGGCTCCATTACTGGCAGTTTCTAAGAAGAGATTGGACAGTCATCTGTTCAGAATCGTAGAGGCCGGGTGTCGGCAACCTGTGGCTCCAGAGCCATATGCGGCTCTTTCGTCCCTCTCCTGCAGTTCCCTGTTGGGTGATCCTACCACTGGCTGGCCCTCCCCCTCCCCTCCCAGTCACTCCTTGTCTGGCCGGAGAAAATAAGGGTGAGGGTGGGAATGGAGACTTGCTCCATATTCCAGAGTGGGAACAAAGTGCCCCTGTACTTACCAGGTCTCACGGGTACTACTTCCAGCCCTTTTTGGTATTCCCGTCCCTCCTGGCTCCGTCCCACCTGCCACAGTGCCCACCTCCACCTGGATGGCTGAGCCAGATGGCACGGTGTCTGCCTTCCCTCCCAGACCAGGTGTGGGTGGGTGCATGCCCGCCGACCTGTGCCCGCTTCTTGCTGCCGTCCGGCTCCCCGCCACCCAGGAGGTGTTGCGCTATCGCCTCGTCAGCTGTCGGGGAGCACAGTGGTGCCGGCAGCCGGAGCCTTTCCAGGGCAGAGTGAGGAGACCCCACCGGGGCTCATAGCGGCTGCAGGAGCCTCTCAGCAGTGCCTCTGGCTCCTACCTCCGTATAGAGGTCGGACAGCACTGCCACCGTGGGTGGGGGCAGGGAAGGTGCGTGCCCTGCCTGCTCCACTCTCGCCAGCCGAGGGCCCCCTGCACCATGCTTGCTTGCTGGCCACCTCGGAGGAGGGAGCTGCCCTCAGGCTGCCCAGGAGGGACAGGGAAGGGTGGGGTGTCTCCCCGACAGGATCTGGGTTGGAGTTGCCTTATTTTGCGTGGGTCTCCAACGCTTGGCTTTGCATGCCAGCCTCCCATCTCCCCTCCATGGGCCAAGAGGTTGGATTCACACAACATGTGAAGCTGGGCAGGAGAGCAGAGAGAGGGAGACAGAGGGAGGGATAGATGAGACACAGAGAGAGAGAGAGAGAGAGAGAGAGAGAGAGAAACAGAGGGAGATACTATTTCCCACAGAAAACAGGAGAGCCACAAAACCTGGGTAGGCGTGGCTGGAGGGGTCACGTGACTGGGTGGCAGTGACTGAGTTGGCCATGCCCACCCAGGTTTTGTGGCTCCCGTGTTTTCTGTGGGAAATGGGTCCAAATGGCTCTTTGAGTGCTTTATGGTTGCAGAGCCCCTGTATAGGCTCTCCTGCTTGTGCAGGGGTTGGACTAGAAGACCTCCAAGGTCCCTTCCAACTCTCCTTATGCTTAGCCAGGGATTCAAGCTCACATTTTGCTTCAGGAAGTGTAAATTTAGTCTTCAGTGTTGTGAAATAAAACCACCCCGGTTTCCCAAAGGTTTCTACAAGGGTCTGGCAACCGAGCGGCTGTGCTGCCCAGATTCGGGGGACAGGCGCCCTTTGGGAGTCCCAGCTGGAGAACGGGGTCACCCTCCACTCTTGCAGCCTTGTGGCTGGGTGGATCTCTTGGCTTCGTCATGCTGAATGGAGATCCGGGGTGGCTTCTAGATCCTCTCACTGTCACAGGATCTGGTTGGGGCTGTGCTTGAAGCAGCAGCCCCACAGAAGGTGCCCCCTCCCCCCCGAGTGGGTAGGAGGCACCTGGAATGGTTGGCAGCTGGGAAAGGCAGCACTAGCGCCCATTTGACATGGGATGGCAGAAAGGCTGGAATATCCAGGAGGGCTGGGGAAAAATATGGGACTTAAAACTTGTTTCAGGGATGGACAGACAGACACTGGCAGCCCTTGAATTACTTAAATGCAGCGTTTTTAAGTAATTAAGTAATGGCACATTTGTTCTGCGTTTCCTCTGCAGGCCAAATGTGCGAAGGCCGCCAACGGCCTCCACCCTCTCCTGTGCCCATCCCCTTTTGCCACCACACAATGCACTGAACGGGTTAAACGGAAACTAGAGGAGACCCCCGATAGCCCTGGATATCTGCAGATGCTGCCCAGGACGGCCCTGGCATCTATTGAAGCAGCCTGGTACCCCTGGCTCAGGTTCAGCTTGCGATTCACCCAGACCGCCTCCGCCCCTTGTTCCAGCTGCTCCCGAGCCTTCACGCTGCCCTCCAGGTGATCCCTGCCCGTCCATCTTCCCCTTGGCGGCAAATCTGGCCCTTCTTCGGCCTGACGCGGCACAACAGAGGCCGTAAACGGGAAAGGCGCTCCAGGGAGCTCCTTGCCAAAGGGGCCGAGAGGCTCCTCAGAGGCCGGGCAGCTGCTCCTTGCAACCCCGGAGCTCCGGACTCCCTTCCAAGCCCTCCTGGGAAATGCTGCAACAGCCACCGGCGCTGCTTTCTCACAACCAGGCCGACGCCAGCGAGCATTTCAAGCGGCTGCACGCACCGGGCCGCCTTCCAACCTGGCCCCCGGGCACGTGCGCGCCTGGCGAGCTCTGTGCGCAGACGGGGAGAGACGCAGCGCCGGCAGCCGCTCCCACCGCCGAGCCTTTCTTTCCCACGGCCGCAGCGCCGGCAGCCGCTCCAGAGGCGCGCGCCCAGACCGTGGGCCCCCATGACACCCCCCCCAGCGGCTCCCAGTGGGCATTGTGGCCGGGCTCCCGCGCCTGCCCTGCCCGCTTCTGTCTGCGCAGACCCGGCCTTGCAAAAGCTCCCGGATGGTCGGATGGTCAGCCCTGCTGAGGCGTCCAGGCGCTGCTGCCGCCGCCTTCCCGGGTCCTTTCTTAACCGCTTCCATTTGGCAAAGCAGGCAGCCCCCCCGCCCCGCCCCCCGGTGGTTGAAAAACAAAAGAAGGGACGTTTCTGCCCCTCGCCGCGCTCTGTAACGTGTGAAACGAACCGGCAGGTTCAACAGCCCGCCCCCTTCCGCGCATTTAGCCGTCTGTCTGGCGAGCGTCTTTTGCCACAATCCCAGCCTGGAGAGGCAAGCGGAGGGGGGGGGCGAAGAAAAACCTCTTGGGGTTAAACCTCGACGCGCGTGTATCTGTACGGTGTGCACATTTCCCTCAATTGCCACCATAGCTTCAACTGTGGCTGTAGCTGTTTTTCCACCCTTCTGTTTTCTCCCCCATCAGGAGCGGCACCTTTTACGAGGAGGAGTCGCGGCCCGTATATTAGATTGAGGTTAGAAGAGGTGGTGACTGTTTATTTAAGGTGATAAAATGGTCCATCAGCAGTAATCTCCATCGATATGTGCCACAAGGAGATGAAGGATGAGGGGACAAGGCGCAATTAATTGCCCTATAGTTTTGTAGAAGAGAGTTGAGGCAAGACGGCCCTCGCTTCGATCTCCTCTCCCAACGCCCATTCATCATCTCCACATTGTGTATGGGGCTCTCCCAGGGGCAAGGGGTGGCCAGGTTTATCTACACACAATATTCTCCTAACCTTCTGATACTTGGCACTGAAATTTAATTCCTTCGTACACGCGATCGAAGGAATATATATATATATATATATTTCCTTGCCGCTTATACTAGCTTTACATGCAAAAGCCGGTAGCAGCTTAAACTTGTCCCAGGCTGAACAACCTTGTCTTGTCTGTTATCTCAGCCCCAAATGAAGAAACCCTGGATTTTTAAAAATCCATTTGCTTTGCAAAGCAATGGAGGGAGGAGGGGAGAGAGAGAGAAAGAGAGAGAGAGAGAAAGAGAAAGAGAGAGTGAGAAAGAGAGAGAGAGAGAGAGAGAGAAGGAGAGAGAGAGAGAAGGAGAGAGAGAGAGAGAAAGAAAGAAAGAGACAGACAGACAGACAGAGAGAGAAAGAGAGAGAGAGAGAGAGATGCCTATTTTCGTTCTACTCTTAATCTAACCGAATCCAGGCACTCGGTTTAACGAGTCTGTGGATCGAAAGACACCTACATCAAAGGTGGAAGCAACCCCAGCTAATGCAGGTTGCTTTTTTTTTTTTTTTGCAGAAGTTCTACTGAGTTTATCGGGGGTCTCTTGGAGTGGAAGAAATGTGGGGGATGGTGGATGAAAAGATTCATCAAACGGCTTCCAGATCCTGTCGATCGCTTCCTTTCTTCTTCCCTGTGCTTTCCTTACTCGGAGGCAGATGCGCATGGCTGCCCTCCTCCTTCCCCTCGGTTAGGTGGGAATCAATGAGGCTGGCTGGCGACTGGGCTCAGGAGGTGACCCTAATGTGTCTTTCCTTGGCTCATCTGTCAGGCGCCCAGAGAGGGACCGAGGCTGGGGGGCCAGTCACCTGCCTCCAGGTGGGAAAAACCGAGCTGTGGAAGGAGACAGGGAAGCAAAGAGAAGAGAGGAGCAGGGCAGCCACCTCCCTGCCTGCTCCTCCTCTCTGGGGTGAAGGCTGTTGGGGCAGGAGAACTTGGGGAGAAGCAGGTGAAGGAGTGATTTACCTTCCACTTGGTCTTAGAATTTGAAGACTTGGGCTCCACTTGGAGAAGAAGTTTTAGGGTTCAAGGGCATCAGGGGTTCCATTAGGCGGGCTGAGAGGAGGCCTTTCTGGGAGTGAGGCTGGGTTCATCTTTTATTCCTGTGTTGGGTTGGGTAACTGGAATGCCTTTGGCTGTTTTTGCCCCTGGGGGGGAAAAAAGACATAACTTTCTTTGAAACAGTAATGGTGGAGATGAAAACATGCCATCAATACATTGTTGACTCTTACCTATAGATTTTCTCCATGATCATCTATCCCTAACATGGCCCTTCAGTATTCCAATGGCATGCCCATCACCACTATAACTGAGTCCATCTTGTTGCTAGTTGTCCTTTTCTCTTTCCTTCCACCATTCCCAACTTCAAAGTCTTCTCCACAGAACTAGGTCTTCCCATAATGTATCTGAAGTAGGATATCTTCAGCCTGATTAGTTGTGCTTCAAGTGAAAACTCAAGGTTGATTTGTGACTTATGGTTACTGCTTTTATTAATAATCACTATTACTGTTATTAGTTCAATGTGTTGATTACAGATTCAAACTGCACTTAAGCTGTTTTGTCGTTAATATTTTCAAGGGTTAGTCCACCCCTGGTGTGATACATTTTTATATTGCCACAACAATATACAAAATGGTTATTGCTATAAAATCATGTAAATTGTTGAGAGAAAGAGGCCTAGATGACCCCAAAACACAAAGTCAGTTTGAATTATGTAATAATTTATAGGTTATAGACCTGAAATTTAATAACTAAGGTTGCTTTATAACATGATTAGTAGCAACTATATTAGTATTAATATTTAGGAAGAATATTCAAATAATAACTCAGGTGCAGGAAAGCCTAATTGCATCTTAAAAGATATTTCTAAAACTTTCTCTGAGTAATTTGTCCCACGGACCAAAATCTCTTTGCTAGATTACTAGTATACTTTGGGGGCATGTCTAACATCATATTCAAACCAAGATACAAATACTCAAGGTACAATTATATGTTGGTACAAATTAGATTAATGCAATTGTGTGAGTATATAGTGCAACCATCTCTGAGGATCTAGATTGTAAAGAAAAGTGCATGCCAAAAGAGTATGGAAATACAAAAATTGATGCAGCTTTGAGTGTAGCATCTCATATGACATTCTTTAGTGCCCTCTTTAATTAATTTTATTAAAATGGAGTACGGGGCATCTTTATTCATCTTACCAAAATGATTTGGCAAAACTGTCTGGAATATGTTTTCTATTACCAGTTTAACTGGCAAAAGAGAAAGCTAACAGGTGTATACTGTAGGTAATGACCATGTAGAATTGCAGATTTGGGCTGGCTTAATTGTTCTTATTTCTTTGGACAAATCATGGCAAATGTTAGCATTTCTTTATATCATTTTTAGGATCATAATATTAAAAAAGTAACTTGGAGACGTCCCCCCTCTAATTTCATAAATAAGCGACCATGTGCAACAGCTGAAACTATGAATAAACAGATACATTCAGTGAAAAGAAATAAAAATGTCTGGTTGGGCCAAACTGAAAATGTGTGATTGCCTTTTACGATCTTCTTTACATCTTTCAAAAATATTTTATGATATTTTAGAGTGGATAAAAGGGTGAGATCAGCCTTGAGACTGGAACAACACTACTGATGGGGATTAACATTGCCTGGAAGATGAGATGCTACACTACAGCTAAGTACTTTTGGCCAAAGTGTAGTTCTTCTAGCGATTAAATTGCTGCATCTATGCCCCAATCTCTCTCGTCCTTCCTTCCTTCCTTCCTTCCTTCCTTCCTTCCTTCCTCTTCCTCTTCGTTCTCTCACTTCCCTTTGATTCATACACACCATTCTTAATTCCAGTTAAACTTCCTTAATACCATCCGTTATATGCTGAGTAAGACATTGTTAAGAACTTCAGCTCAAACAACTGAAGAGTTCCAGGATGGGGTGAGCTGATCCAGAGAACAGATCTACAATAAACTCATTTTCTGAGATGGCCCACATATTGCTTTGTGTAATGCAAAGTATCATACATAGTCATAAAAAGCTATGTTCTTGATTGTAATGTTGCTCTACCTAAAAATAGTGGGAATTTCAAAAGGGATTCTAAATGGCAGTTCCTAAGTTTTAATAGCATTTCCTCTCACAGATAAATAATCTAACTGAATATTTGGGAGACACGGTATAAGGCTAATTTATATGAAGTACTTTGAACAGTGTGAGATTATTTCATTGGTATCTTCTTATATAAGTAAGATATAGCTAAACCTGAGCTACCTATACTTCCTACTATTAAATACGTATCTTTTGTTAACATTCTGTTAGATACTTCAAAGTTGCCTATTAGGTGTCATTTTGAAAGATTGGGTGAGATAGAAATTCATCTAAGTAACTAAAAATGTTGCTTCATCCTCGGGTAACTTTTATTTATGACGATGTTAAATCTCTCTACCTCATTAAATGTACTTAAAATGAAATAAATATGTTGGATGTTAAATTTTGGATTAGGACTATATTAGTTTAATGCAATGGACGTAACATTTACACTGACTACAATATATGTTAGATTTTTAAAATGTAATAATTTAAAACTTATTGGCTTGCGACTGCTATTTAGTGTTAGTAAGATTTTAACAGCAATTATAGCATGGGAGAATCTCTAGCTTGGTTTTTACGGTAGTGTCACGTGTGAAATCAGTGTGCGGTTGTCACCGTAGTTCAGCTGTAAGATAGAAGGTTGTATTTTAAACTCTTTCAGATTTACTGAGGTGTAGGCACCTGGCACAGTAACAACATCTTTCTTTTAGGTGGTGTTGCGCTGTAATATATCTACTGTTAAAGACTGAGAGATTAAGACTTTTAGAGAGTTTTTCACTTTTAATCTTTTGGCACCAATATACTTAGATTTATAAGAGGGTAAGGTTGAATGTTCAAACAACACCAATTGCCATATTTGAGACAAGAGAGAAAAGGAATAGATACTGTTAAATAGAAATGGTACACAGAACTAAGCTTTCTTTTAAAATCAAATTCAATAAGTGAGCATTTATATTTGAACACACAGACATTGCTGTGTGTAGGTTTTCCAGTATTGAGGGAACGTTCTTATTGCAAAACTGTTGTTGTGAGCTCTATTCTCTTATAGCAATGAATAATGCATGTATTATATGTGTAAACTGTAGAAACAGTTTTAACCGAGTTCAGTAAATGTTCCAGCTATGTGTCCTTAGGACTGGAGAAAAAAAAGCCTAAATACTTCAATATACACTTTTGTTGAGTTCATTATTATTTTGAAGAATAACACTCAGGATGGCGGCATGCATTTTTAAAAATGGCCGCTCTTAACCAATAGCAACTCAATTGAGAAAGCCAATGCTTGTTATACCCAGGAAATAAATTGATTAATGAGGTGGGGGGGGGGAGAACCAACCATAACATTTGACCAACAAAAAACCTCTCCACTTCACTAATATCTCCAATCCACCACATTGTGCTTTTTATTTTTCCCTTTATAAGAAGATCATGATATAAATGTTATTAATCCTTTTCCTATAGTCAGTAAGATAAAGTGTCACGTGACGGAAAAGTAATATGAATTATTTTAAAATATTTTCAGATATTTCTTTCCAATGACCTTAGACAAAATCTCAAATTGTTAGAAAGTGTACATTAGAGTCAGACAACTCACATGTAAGGATTTTTACATGAAATACACTGCTTCATGTTTGTAACTCGTGGGAAGAAACTTTTGTATGTTCTACGTGCCCTTATTAAGCAATTTCAATTGTGTTTTATTTTTGCTGTATTTGCATAAATATTTTTGATTATTTTATTAATACCTGATACGTTGCAACAATTTTTTTCAATCGAATGATGATTTTTAAGTAGTTTTTTCAGAAGTTGATGAATAGGGATCTGAATGAATGCCCTCTTGAAACTAAATGGACTTGAAGTAAACATAGTTTCATAATAAATTCTGAGAAGGGAAGATGAGACATGGTCTTATATATAGATGTTTTGATACCCTTATTAACAATCTAAAAGATTTGCTCTGTTAATAATGGTACTTCTTCCATATGCACTAGAATGAAAGTCAATATAAATGTTTTAAGGATTTTGAGGTTGCTCTCTTATTTTTCTTCTTGAAAAATATGACTAGTTAAGCTGCAAACTATATTTCCTTTTCCTCCTGATGTTTCTTATATTCAATAAGACGTAAATAGCTTAGCTGTTTGCTTCTTTAAAATTCATTTTTTCTTTATTTCGATTACGATTACTTTTCTTTCCTTTGTAATGGAAAAATGAATTTTTGTATTGGCAGAACATATATTAATTAACATGTGAACACTTTAATTCTGGTAAATGGATCCAAAAGCTAATAATGCTTTATATGTGTGCAATGTTAGCAAAAATTTAAAAAAAGTAAAGCACACCCATGCTCATTATTTATCCTGAAATGGAATAAATATCCATATTAGAGAAAACAAATTGTTGAATTCATGGTTTTATCATATACACTTACTTTAATAAAACAGTCTTGTGCCTAAAGTATTTAAGAGTAATATATAAAGCTGCATTGTTTCTAATCATATTCCCTGTGGAATATGTTAGAAAGCTTATTGCTTCTAAGTATATAATTCATAGACTTTTCATCTACTTATCCTCTGGTTCAAGTTCTGTTGATGCCAAAGGAATCCAGTGCCTCTGATTTGAATGTAAATTGATTTGAGTGTATCTTAAATCTTGACTCCTAATCTTTTCAGTAGAAATATAATCCATTTATCTGAATGAGATTTAGCTGTAAACAATGATTAAATGTAAACTCTTTTACTTAGAGTATTGTTAAAATAAATGGGACAAGTTGCTAACATGCTGCTTATTGATTTTATTAGATCTATTATATGTATGAATTTAATCCAATAATATTAGGATTGCAGCTAAACTTTAAAAGGTGAAAAAGCAATTTGTGCATTATGTTCATTTAAATGTCATTTAAATCAGGACATTTAAATGTCCCAAAAAACAGATGTAAAACATGAAACACTTCTGAAGTCTTAATAGATCTATTCTTAAATCAAATTAGAAATGTACCCAGACAATAATTGAGTTAGTTGGTTTCAGAAACTTTTTGGAATATAATATATATAGCAAGCAATCAAGCTGCACTTGTATAAATTTTACGTGGTAGATAGAATTAAATGCAAATGATCAAAATATTTGTAATAATTTATAATAGTATATTAAATATTCCACAACAATAATGTATTTCTTTTTATGGTACCTTATTATGAATAGTGGAAAACATAAAGAAAAAATGGTACTGAGTAGTTAAGCAGATAATTTTTTTATATAAAAGACAACAGTTCAGTTCCATAATTGTCCAGGTAAAATCTATTCCTAGCAATGGAAAATACTCCTTGGCATGTAGTCTACAATTTGTTCTCCCTAATTTGTAATGCTGATCTTTACTTTTTGGGCAGCACTTCAGAAAAAAAGTTCCCAAGACAGTGTTTAGAACGAGTATGTATAACCATCTCAGAACTGTATGTTTATATGATGTTTTGAAGACCACATGTGCATGAATGTGAGCGATACTATATGTTAAATATAAGAGTTTGATCCTGAAACTGTATGGTTAGAGTAAAAAACAAAAAGATGCTTTGGCTTCGTTTAATTGAAGCTGCTTGGTAGACATGGTGTCTCCAAGAGAGCCATTAATAATCAGGAAGCTGGGAGGAGGTTACACATCTAAAAGATTGTCAGCAGGGAACAAATTATTCTAGAATCAAGGGTCTGCACTGAAATGTTACTGAAATCTTGACCATACGTATCCTATATCTTGAGACATACCAAATTTCTATCCTGTTTTTGGTCATTTTTAACATTGTTTAATTGTATTTTAAAAAATCTAATTCAATCCAAGTCACCATTTTATGTAAAATTATTACAAAACACACTGGGTGGGTCATATTTGAATTAACAGTTCTATGAAAATAATAAGGAGAAATGTTAGCTAGCTGAATTATCTGAATTATTACTGAATAATGAGAATAAAACCTGACGGTTGTCTTCTCTTTTTCTTTAAAAACAAAAATCTGTAATTCTGCTTCTGAATAGATGTGTAGATTCGGTTACATTTGCATATACTGCAGTTATTATCTTGATCAATTATATTTATTTTAGTAGATAATGAAATCATTTAAGGCAAAGTTAGAGTACATTTATAAAACTATCTAACACCTATAACTAAGGCTCATACTTAATATAAGAGGTAACTAACATTAGATTCAAGAACACCTATAATTACAAGTGAAAATATCTAAAATATACGTAAATTATAATTACAGAGATTGCATGTGGGAAGATTGCCCCATCAGGGTCTTGATGGATCTTCCATGCTGCTGCACAAACCTGGTTACAGGCACTGTAACAAAAGGTAGTTTGTCTATGAGCAGCCTCTGGGCATAAGCTGAATTGGGTAATCAAGGTATTTACTGAGCCGAGGTAGATATGAATCTGGTTCAAATGTCTCTGAAAAAGGAACAATAAATAAAACAAGTTCTGTAGTCTCTTCCTTTCCGGAATCACAAGTGCAAAGCCAAGGGTATTTACCATCAAATACTGTGAGAGAAGAGAACATGGCATCAGGCAAGAGAGACTAAGTGTTTCTAGCTATGTAAGGTAGCAGACAGCAGTGACAATATAGCTGTTGTGTATTAGTGAAAGGAAGGCTCGGGCCTTCCATATATCTGTTTGCTGTTCTGTGTATCATTTGCTTCAGGATTTATTTTGCCTGTTCATATTCCATTCAGGGAGAGTAGTCTAAATTAAAAAGGTTGAACAGCCTTGATCGATGTGGATTGAAAATTGTCCTAAAGAATCAATGGTACGAGGCCTTGAGGATAGAAGTATATTTTCTTGGTCTGGAATGTAAATAGATTTAAAGTTCATCAGAGCCAACAATTAAACTAACTTCAAGTAGTTCAACATGTAAAGAGGGTTATACATGAAACCGATTTGTGAAGAGGAATGATAATTATTAGGTGTAGCAAAGTTAAATGCTTGTATAATCATATTTTTTTTCCTATATAAATTTTCCTACATTACATATAAATGTAATAAATTAGGTTGGAATGGGAACAATCTACAACCTTGATCGTTTAATCTTTCCCTGTTCCTCCCATCCTCCAGTTGGCTGTAGGATGTGTAGGATGTCAGACCCACCAAGCTGTAGTTTAAATGCTTAACAAGGCTTTTTTTGTGAAGTCATGGGCCCCAGTTATGGAAATTTATGAAAGTCCATCACTTCATTTTATTTTGCTGTTTGAATAATTCTATTAAGCAGGAAAGGACAGAATGGCCAAGAAAATGTATTTTGAGTTCTAGAATTAAGAATTCCTCGTTTGTAAGCAACCTGGTTTATGGGTCTTTCCTCACCACCAAGCTATACTGCTATCCTTGAGTCAGTAGAAAACTGTATCAAGATGAAGTAGTTGTCGCCACTGCTGAATCATGTCCTTTCCCTATTGTCTTTGTAGTATCTGCCCAATACCTGAATTCCTTCCAAAGACTAATAAGTTTTACACACTTTGACTTTGTCCTTGACCATGTCATATGAAGGAAGAAAACACTTCTTCAGTGCTGGCAGGTGAGGATGAATCAAACCTCTCTCCCTCCTGGAATAGAACATGATGATAGTATTGATGAGGACATGATGGGGGAAAATGTTGCAAGGGTTTGTTTGCACTATGGATAGATGTAAATGGTTTCAGAGCTTGGCGGTCAAGAATGTTGCACTTGAAATTGATCTGATTCAGTACTTGGATCATAGGTATACTGATTGAAAAACATGAACTGCTTCAAATGAATTTTCTGTTGAGATCCATAGCATTCCACACCTATTTTTGTGTACTTAAGAAAGTTCTGCATTTGTACTTTTCAATTTGAGCCCACCAGGGTTTTAGGGATGTGAAACTAAAATGACATCAAAAAGCCAAGAACTTATTACTGTTTTCAAACAACCTATTTTTATAGGATTATTTCATATTGCAATGTATAGTGTGCATGTTTTTCTAGATCTATAATATGCTTCTTAATCTGGGTCTTTGCAAATGTGCAAGTTTATTCCCAACCACTCCAGTTACTTAAGGTTGGCTGGGTATGATGGAATTGTAATATGACAGATTTGAAGATGTTGTAGATAACTGATATAGATGAGTGTAAAGAAAATGAAATTTATATTCACCTTTTGAGCAATTTATTGGAAAATGATTTTGAAACTAAATAGTAGCTGCTAGTTTAGCAACAGCAGAATAGAGGGTAGATTTTAGTTATATAATTGATAACCGTGTTGGATAGAAAGGATTTTTGTGCTCTCTGAAACATTAAACTTGACTAAAATTTATTTGACACAGGAGGAAAGAAAACTGTGTCAATTCAACTATGTTTATTACTTGTGGTTCCAGGATGCATACTTACTCCAAATTTATGGTTTAGACCACCAAATCCCCAACCAACTGGTGAATATTTTTGTTTTATTTTTAGCTGCAAGATGTATATGATGCAAAATTATTGGAGTGAAAGGAATTGCTGTGTAAATAATAAAGAACAAGCATTACTTTTTGAATATATTTCTGGAACAGCATTTGAAACCTTTCATTGTGTTTTAATGTCCCAAATATGCTAGGGACTGTAGTTAATTCAAAGAAGTTCATTTTTATTTTATTTGAAAAATATATTTCTGTGAATAAGCAATGTTCTTGGAAGTCCAGAACTTAAAATATATAAAGAACGTGGAAACTATTGATCTGAAATAGAAAAAAAAAACCTTATAAATTTCTCTTTATCCAAGATTATCAGTTAAAAATTTAATGTAACATAAAGATGTTGCTCATTTGTTTCAGCAGTGTTTTGTATTAATAAAATTATTAATTTGTTGCTTTCCAAGACATCCAATAACCATAGCTCTTTGTGTAGCTTGCAAATTAATAGAAATCTATTCTACAAAAGCCAATACAAAATCAATAAAAGGAATAATAATGACAGCACATACAGTAAAATCATAATATAATAAATTAGCAAAACTATAGTTCCACCAGCTTTGGAGAATATAGTGCCTAAGAGAATTATAAAAAGGTTTCATAGATTTTTAAAAATTCTTTAACATTAGCCTTTTTGAGGCAGTCATTTCGAAGACTACCCCAATATTGAAAAGTCCTTGTTTTGTAGCATAATATCTATGCTTCATTAGATATTAACTGTAATACAACATAACTGAAATAGTAATGGGGAGAAATGTAATTTCATACCTTTGGGTACCATGCAAATTACTAATACAACTTTTTAGAGTCAAACATAATACAAAAATTGTTAAAGCAACCCAGGGTGTGGAAAGCTTTAATTTGGGTGATTCTTTGTCTCAAGTAAATCATGGTTTGTGTATTATGATAGACACAGTAAATCTTGATTTACATGTGCGAACCAGGCCTTGATGTTGAATGCTTCGTTAAAATAAACCTCTTCAGTTTTAACCCACAAATCAGTTGGAAGATGCAGTGCTGTCCAGTGTATGCTTCCTAGAAAATTAATCTCATTCCAGTCAATAGAACTACCTTTCATATAAATTGGTTTTGATGCAAAGCTAGTCCAATATTTTCACTCGCTGAGTAAAGGAGGGGCAGTTGTCACTACAAGTGACAGTCATATTTTGTATCATATCTAAGTACAGCAGGCTTCTGACCTCGGACACTTTTCTATAGTACTTGTCCATGCCTCAATTTGCTGTATGCCACCCTAGATAAATGCTCCACTACCTACGGGGATGCATGCTGTGGACTTGGTTGCCTTTCTCTCTGCTCAATCTAGTCCCGTTTTGAACAGTGGCCCTGTCACATTTTGGGATAAGGTATTTGGGCAAACACTTTTAATGTGCTTTATTTTATCAGTGCTCCAAGCAAGAGTGCCCTACAAATCTGTTCACTTGTATTCCCTATGATATTTGCCTCTAAAATGTAGCGGATGAATTTTTATTTGCCAGCCTAGAAATCAGAACCACCCTTTAGCATTTGCCATTCTTTTTTTCTCCACAGGTTGTGACATGTGTGCTGATAACCGAAATGGAGAATGCCCCATGCATGGACCTCTGCACTCTTTGCGCCGCCTTGTGGGGACTAGTAGTGCAGCAGCGGCAGCTCCTCCCCCTGAGATTCCAGAGTGGCTTCGGGATCTGCCACGAGAAGTATGTCTGTGCACCAGCACTGTTCCTGGCTTGGCCTATGGCATCTGTGCAGCCCAGAGGATTCAACAGGGCACTTGGATTGGGCCTTTCCAGGGAGTTCTCCTTCTGCCAGAAAAGGTACAAACAGGAGGAGCCAGAAATACTCAGCACCTCTGGGAAGTAAGTCAAAGTTTAAAATCCAAATGGGAACTTGGGTTTCATTTCATGAGCTTCATGTTGGTTTCATTTGCCTTCATTGTCCATCCACAGTGGATTTCAGTATACGCACTAACAATATTAGCATGGAACATCTGAGCCTTTTCAACCTCAATGTGGCATTTCTGTCCAATCTTTCATATTGTTAGCAGTCACATGGAACCAACGGAAATGTAAAGTTAATACAATTCTGAAACAAGCTGAGCTTCCCTTGTACAACACTTTGTACAAACCTTTAATCACAAATATTTTGAGCAGGGGGAAAACAGGCCTTTTTACTGTCCTTTCTAAAAGTGAAAAATGTCTGAAAGCAAGTCCTGCAAAATCTGGACAACCACTAGATGGCAGCAGACAGGTATCAGAAAACACTGGTCCATTTGGCAAGCATCTGGATTTTGAGCCAAATTTGGTGTCTTATAAAAGCTACATTTATCTAAGCAATTTCTATGTTAGCTGTTACATGTACTGTTAAGTACAATGTTTTACTGGTTGACAAAAACAATACAATGTTTTACTGGTTGACAAAAACATGTTGATTTTTAAAAGCTCCCCCCCCCCCATATGATAGTTTCAAATTCTTAAACTGTGTTTTAGGAAGCTGGAAGTTGTTCTTGCCTTGATGTAGCATTTTGTGTAGCATTCTGGAATTTTAATGCAGTGACTTTAAACCACAGTTTTGTATCTATTCTATGTTAAACCATAGACTAGTAAACCAACATTAAATCCTCCTGCTAGACAAAATGTCTAAAGAAGCAAGGCAGTCACGAATGTCATATGAAGGAAGGTTTCAAAAGGTGCAAGGGAATGTGTGGCTCTGTTAATTCATTGCAATTAGATCATAGTTTAGTTTTAGATTGTGACTAAATTTCATGCAGCCCTGGGATCATAATCACAACACTGCTTCTAGTGTAGTGAAAATAAAATCTCTGTGTTCCTAGCTGAACATTTTAGCTTTTTCATATGATAATATCACTGTGAAGGTTGGGCTAAATTCAATATAAGCATACCAAAACTACATAACATATAGCAAAGGAAAATGCCAATATACTTTCTAGGCATATTCTCCAAAAAGCCCTGTAGGAATTTCAATTGGAGGCGGGTTTTCCCCCCAGAGTATCATTAATGCTCATTAATTTACGGAAGGAACAAAGAAACTTATTGGTTAAGTATTCTGCTGTTCATTCATTGGCATACACATTACAGTTGTATGCAATAAAAATTTGGGTTAGAAGAGGAGAAATCTAGTGCAAGTATTAAAGATGAGTGTCTTTTGAAGTTAATAAAAATGAAAGACATAAGATGTGACAATCAAAGAGAGAGAACATGGTAATGATATGGGAGTTGGTCAATGGGTGAATCAGAATTGTGTGGAGAGAACGAGAAGAAGAATTGCATCTTTGCTACACTCTGTAGAAAGAAATCCATATCTTAATATAGATTTACCGTAAATAAACTAAAGAGAGAGAGGGAAATGGGTACATTTAAGGCTGTACATACAGTTAGTAGGATACAATATGATGCAGTAATTGAATATAAAGGCTTAGAAGGAAATGTAAAGGGTTTAGTCTTGTTGTCTTAATTTGTTACGGCAATATAACATTCAACAAAAGAATCAGTCAAACAACCAGGCAGTGTAGTATTGGATGGAGAGAAAGAAGCTTAGATTTGAGACTATGCACTGTGAAAGAATGGTTGGTGAAGTTGACAGATCTTGCTGAAATTGATAAATTAACTTCTTTGGTTAGGGAAAAAAATATTATTTACACTTATTGGTGACTGATTGCCTCCCATGGATTATTTCGGGTAAACATGAAAATATGAACTTGTGACTTATCGTTTTGATGTTCAGATAGGCTAGATTATAGAAGGAAGATTACCATGATGTAAATTTAGAGAGATTAAAATATATTTATACTTTAAATTGCTGTGAGGAATATTTGAAGCCGCTTGGTATATATATTTTCTTTTCTCTTTTCCAACTGTTTTCTTTTCTTGCACTTTTTCCTTTTTCCTTGCTTTTTTTCTTGCTTTTTTTCTTTTTGGTTTTTTTCCCTTACTTTATTTTTAGTATTGAAGTATTATTGAGCCAGGATATTTGCCATTTTAACATGTTTAGAAAGAAAATAATATAGGACCAAGAATGTTATAATGGGTCTAAAGATGATTTGGAGAAAAGACAGGTAAATAATGGGAATGTGAAAGTAGTAATGGGAATGTGAAAGTAGCGGTCATACAGTATACAAGACGTAGGTAACAAAATAATTGCAATTTGTTGCAATTAATACAGGTCGACCTGTGACTGTTTGCTTAACAATGGTTCAAATTAAGGATGGCCTCAGTTATGACCCAATTCGAACTTGCAACCATTGTCCCACCCATGGTCACATGACTGCAATTGAGATGCTTGGCAACTGGCTCGCAGTTATGCCAGATAGCATTTTGTGGTCATGTAATTGCAATTTGAGACTTTTATGGCAGAGTCTAGCAGAACCCTCCAACAATTAACCTGGATTGGCACATTCAACTATGTGACTTGATTTACAACTGCATGACACAACTTACAGCCATCATAAAAAATGGTCAATTATACTTAGGCCATGTCAATTAAATTTACAGTAACATCTACTTAAAAACCAGCAAAATGTTTTACAAATGAAGAATCCAGCTTCTTACTATTCCTTCTTTTCACTTGTCCTAAAACTTCTGATTCTTAATGGTCTTCGAATAATTTTTAGTATGATTAGAAAACCAATGAAGGATTAATGCAGAGGCAATTAAGCCCTAGTGCAGATGTAGCAGTCTTTTATTTGTTTTACTTTGGCAAATATCAGGATTATTGCATTTGATGTATAGTTGGACGCTGTAGACACATTTTTTGGCTTGTCTGTGCAAGAGTTCCTGCCACACATTTAGTGTTTGCTTTGTGTGTAATCCATACAGTTCAATATACAGCAGTTTGAAGTAAATTAAACACCATTCCATTACCTCACAAGATGGCCTGACACCTATGGGTGTTCATTGGGAAATTGTACCAACTTTTATCAATCAGCCAAGTGATTTTTTTTTTATAACACAGGGAAAAGACAATTTCTTTAGGAAGCCAAGAATATGATTCATTTCTGTTGTGATTCTTTTAATTTTCCATTGGCCCATTTTTAGCTGGGAAAAAGAATTTAAACATTTTATGCAAAGACAATAACCTCTGATTTATTTATTTAACAGAAAAAATAGCACTAAGGTTTGCAAGGAAATCTTCATACAGGGATTGATTCCTTTGAAAGTCAGTTATTATTTCTAATGTGTTTGTTTTAAGTTAATGGAACCAATTCTTTTATAGCATTCTTGTAAATAAACTTTTCCAAAAATTAGACATTATAGATGAGGATGAGATATTTTTCTTAGTGTTTCTAGTAAAAAAAGGGATCTGCACTAACTTCCAACATGTATGAAAACATTATCTCAGTTATTAATGTTTTTGTTCCCAAGAGATAAATTAATCTAGTTGCACAAGGTTTCTACTTTCTGTTTAACATCAAATTGTAATAAGACCAGACTCAAGGAATGCATAGAAGGCGCACTTTAAATTCCATGGGAATATAATATAGACATTTAAAAGTTTTGCAAAGTCTCATTACTGAAGTTTTTCAAACTTTTAGATCTGAAGACCTGTGAATGGCAAATTATGCCCCTATCTGCCTTCTCTCCGTTCTTCATGTAGTGGAAACCGTATGACTATGTGGGACAAAGAACTGAAATAAATGCTACTTCTCTTTAACTGATCTGTCAAAGGATTAATTCCTACATGTTCTGTCTGCAAATTCTTCTCAGATTTTTACATACAAATAACAAATGAATGTTTCCTTCTCTATGACTATGACTTTACTGATTTAGCGAGGATTATTCTATTGGATTGAAAGATTTCCAACACCTATATTGTTTTTAAAGTTTTGTTTAATAATCAGAAATATAAGGCATGCTTATGCTATTTAGGAAAGTTGAAAACATGACTGAAAAAAGTAATGTATTTATTCTTTAGAAATAGATTCAATTTGCAATCCTATTCATACTTATCTGGGAAGGAGATTCATTAACATCAATAGGTTTTATTTCTGTATAAATATATGTATGATTGCACAGCCAACAAAATTCTTCTACTGCAATGATATAACATTTGTCTTCGATATTTAATAGCAGTTAAATTTCTAGGATGTAAGTTTAAATCACAACTTTGAAAGGATATTCTCAGTTCTTAGAACGTTATTTGTGCTTAAATCCTATTAAGATCAATGTACTGGTCTGCTAGAACTATGCTAAATTCCTTTGATGTCAAAGGAAAGTAAAATGCAACAAAGGTAAGTTGAAGATAAAGAGAACATTTTAAGTATGCTGGAAGGAAATAGTCCAGACGCTCATTTGCTAATCTGAAAATAAATGTGTCTTCAGATTTCTTCCACCACACTTAAAACCATTATCTGAATTGGGTCTTGCATCACATTATACTCTTTAATATGACAAATGGGAGAAGCTATTTAGCTATATTTAATTTAGTTTAATACAAAATTAGTTTTATCCTGGTCTTAGTTGCCTGGGTTCTGACCAGATTTTGAAGCCCCTTGCACTAAGAGAAAAGATAATTTTTAAATCTTATAAACTCTGCAATCAGCATATTTCAGGAATTCCAAGAAAGTCTTAATTATACTTAACACAGCTGGAATCTCACAAGTAGTTTAAAAATTGTGAAAACTATGGAAGACAGAATCTGTGAAAATATTTACTGACTCCTCGCATCCTGGACATAAATTGTTTCAACTCCAACCCTCAAAACGACGCTATACAGCACTGCAAACCAAGACAACTAGACACAAGAACAGTTTTTTCCCGAATGCCATCACTCTGCTAAACAAATAATTCC
>JANHFT010004156.1:283107-295494 GCA_032467955.1 Pseudoxenodon macrops | reverse complement strand
TATTCTATTCTATTCTATTCTATTCTATTCTATTCTATTCTATTGTACTCTACTCTACTCTACTCTACTCTACTCTATTCTTTCTATTCTATTCTATTCTATTCTATTCTATTCATTAATTTCATTTTTCCAAGCTCCCTTGTCTTGGTTGCACTCCATTGGACATGGCCTATGCTTATACTCTGATGCTGACTTTGTTATAGTTTCATACAACCTTGTTTTTATTTACTGACATGATAGAATCATGTTAAATTTAGTGGTTTAACATATGCTGAACTTCCATGCCAGGATTGGTCAATAGAAATCCATTTGATACTGTTCACATAGATTGAACTATAACTGCTCTTTCCACTACCTGCTTCCTATGTTGACTAGGTATGAAGGTGCTATCTTGAAGTTGGTAAGATGGAGAAAGCTGTCTTTAAAGGCCAGAAGTTAGTTATGGCAGGCGGCTCCAAACTTGGCAACTTTACGTCTTGTAGATTTCAACTCCCAGAATTTCCATGCTGACTGAGGAATTCTAGGAATGTATGTCCACAAATCTTAAAGTTACCAACTTTGGAGATTACTGAGCTATGGTAAGAGCTTTGGTTGAAACCCTGGAGAGCCATTGTAATTAATGGAATCTATGATAAGTCTTGGAAGACTAGGCAAAAAGACACTGCAAAAGGAATGGTCCAATAGGAAATAGCATACTCCATAGTTGGATAGTGGGAGGGGGAAGATGCTCCAAAGATACCCTCCCTAGTTTCTTGGGCAGTAAAGGAGATAGAAGGGAGAATTATACTTTCAATCTTGCAAGAATCTTTCAATGTAGCATTACAACAAAGTAGAATTAGCTAATTTGGTCATGAGGCCAACATCAATCTTGCAAGTTTCTTACTTACGAAAGAAAGGAATTTCAGGAATGGACTCAAATCTTCAAGGAATTTTGCTACTGCTCAGTGTTTAGCAACAACATTGTTGAAACACCTGCAGTAAATGAATGTAGAATACAGAATGTCATGATACAACTAACACAACAACTGGGGCAGGATTTAGCCCAACCTGCAGTAGCACAACAACCTCTTAGTCAATACTCACAGGAGTTTGCTGGAGAATTTCAGAAGGGCCAGGATCAATTCCAGACATTTACCTGTCAATGTGAAATGTTTATGACATGTAGATTGGTGGAGTTTCCTGCTGAACACACAAAAGTGAATTTTGTGCTGCGTTTGCTGAAGGAAGAAGCAACTACGTAGGTACTAAAATTCATTGAAGGAAACAATCTGATGCTGGACAGGTATCAAGACTTCATTCATAAGCTCAGAGGATACTTTGGGGGTCCCATTTAGAGAATCACTGCTAGTTGTGAGGTCCAAAAACAAGAAGAGTAGGGTCATTTATTTCTGACATATTATGGTGATGTAGGGTAGTATGACTTGGTCCAGATTGACAAGTTCAGAGAAGGGTTGGCTGAGCACCTAAGAGACAAGCTGATGCAAGACATCTCAAATACTCTGCATTATATCAGAGGTATGCAAAATAGATGCCCAATTGCAGGAGTTAAGGCAGGGAAGGAACTATAAGGGGAAAAGAACCTACATACTACATACTTCCACATACCACCCATAATACCACCCATAATAATGGCATCTTGGATCCCAGTGCAGGAGAACTCATATAAATCAGAGCAACCAAGAAATCCCTATCATCAGGAGAGAAACAATGAAGAAAAGGATCAGGGTAGCATTTTTCTGCAGGGCCCATGGACACATGGCCAGATCATACCTAGTAAAAGCACCAGCATCTGACACAATGAGATGCAGAACCTGTAAATCAACAGAGCATGTATCCAGCAAGTGCCCAGTTTACTTCAAAGAAGCACAGCAGGGAAAGTTTGCTGGCCCAGCTCCCAGGAGCTCTGAAGGGGGGCACACCACCATTTTAGGAAAGCTCAGACAACCAACTTTAGGCAAGCATATTTAACTACTTTTGTTATACCGTAGTTACTTTAGATTCCAGGCAGAAGGTGAAACTTTCTGCTTTTGTATACTCAGGACAATCACTAATTTCATAGATATAGAAGCAATACAGAAACTGAAGTTGCCTATTCAAGCTCTAGAACACCCTTTGATATTCAAGGTGAGTGACGGACAGGCAGTAAGAGAAGGACCAATTTTGCACTGCTTGGCTTCTTTTCAGGTAACCAAAGTCACACAGAGTTTGTAATTCTCAATGTAACTACCATCTTGCAAGTGCCCATCATCTTGTGAATAGAGTGGCTTCAGCTGCATCATCCAGATGTAAGTTGAGCGAAGGGGACATTTTCATTCCCTTCTCCTAAATAGCAGCAGCACCACTTACAGCAGGGCAAGTTCACCCCACTGCAATCTGTATTCACAAACAATACACCTCCCCCAATAGGTAGAAGGAAAATGATGAGGTGGAAGCAGCTTGAATACTTAATACATTGGAAAAGCTACCCAGAGAGGATATGGGAGACAGAAATGGGTGTGCATGCACCACAATTGTGGCTCCACTTTCATGACCAACACCTAACAAGTCCAATCCTTAATAACCACTGGTTTTTCAGGAGTTTGGCTCTGGCATGAAGACTATTTTTATGGGCTGGAGGGTGCCTTGAGTATAACAAGAGATCAAATAGTGGGCATGGGAAATGATCCAGCTCCTTCCACATCAGGCATATGGCCACATGGGGAGAGAGCATCAGATTCCTAATGACAGCAATTGTATCTTATAAACAAAGCTGAGTTACAGGACATTTGTGATCTCTGAGAATTACTAAGGTGAATGAGACGCAGCTACATTTCTTTCTCACAACCCACAATCGTTGTCTCCTTTGAACTCAGGAGGTGGAGGGATGCATCTGAAGGCAAGCATTATATGATGGTATGTGGAAAAGACCTTGGAAAATTCAGCAAGAGGAGATGCTGCCTTGGGAATCATCAGTTAAGAGATAGCATAGCCTGAAACTGGACAGTGGGAGGGGCAAAAGACTCAGAAGAGATCCTCTCTAGTTTCTTCAGCAGTAAAGTAGACAGCAGGGAGAAACGTACTTTCGCCGTACAAGATTCTGTCAATCAAACATTACAATAAAGAAGCATTAGCTCATCTAGTTGTGATTCCTATCTGGTTTACCTGCACGGCTGACAATCATTGACTGCCAGAACAAATAATATTGGCTACGTAGACAAATAATCAAGATTAAGTAGCTTCATATATACTGTAGTTAGGTGTGCATTTACATTAATGTTTATTTAGGGTCTATTTTTTATTCAGTAACTTACTCTGCATCATTTCTCAATGTTCTTAGTAGAGTTTATGAAAATGCTTGCCGTAGCTAAAGAGAAAGTGCATACAATTTTTTTATCAAGTTAGGAATCTATCTGAAAAGCATAGTGTGATGAAATTTCTAGCTAGCCCTTCAAGAAGATAGGACTATTGAAAAAAAATCACCAGGAAGAGGGGAGTGAGGAAAAAAGAGACTGTAACTGACTGTGCTTTAATTACATTACTATAGATATAAGTTAAGCAGGAAAACTATTTTAACAATCTTTCAATATACCAATATTATACATATTTCTAGTGGTTCTTATTTTCTGAGTTTGCCATTTTGAAGAGTTTGGCACATATCTTTATAGCTGTTATTGCTTATATCTTTTTCTAATAATTTTATTTTCAGTTATGGAAATACAAAAATAAAGGATTGATCATAACACAATTATATAAAACACAAACCTAGTTTTAGCTAGTCCTGTTAATGTATGCTTGGAAAAAATACATTAGAATCTAGCCTACACATTTTTAAAAATAAAGGAATTGACAGCATGATTCTGAACTCTTAGAGATGATGCTAAACTGACTGCATTATTTTTATAGTCCCAATTAATCATATTTTATAAAGTTGTGATGTAGTGCACAACAGTAAAAAGTTTTATTCTCAACTTACATGATATGAATCACTTAAATAATAGCTACTGTATAAATAAGATGTACCTGAGTTATGATTTAGGATGCTTAATATTTTTAAACAGTTCAATTGCAGTGTATGTAATTTGGTTTTGTTTATTATGTGTATGTATAATAATCATAATTATGCACACACATATATACATTCATATACACACATTCACACACACACGCATACATTTTCAGTTCAGTAAATTTGTTTGGATTAAATCACTTCAGTCCTTCCAATACATTTTACAACCAGGCTAAGAAAATATGATTCTAGGAAACAAAACTATACCAGTAGAGTGAAAAACTTAAGATAAATGGTACTAAGTGCTGTATATATACTATAGCATATAGTGAGAGCATATCTCTAACATTAAGAACCACTTTTCAACAGCATGTGAAACTGGCCTACAAATATTACATTTATTTAACTCAAATTCTGTTCCCCATCGTCTTTAAGGACTACTGCTATGAAGGTTTAGTTATTCTTTGGTAAATTGATGCTACGTCAAAACAGAATTGGCTAGCTAAAGTTGGAAACCTAAGGCATGTGGTTAATACTTGTATGAAAATCCATGAGAAAAACTGGCCAAAGAAATAAGTTTATTTTTGAATATGCAAAAAACTCTTTCCATCCTTTTTAGTCACAACTTATTACAGTGAAAGAGAGCTGAATTGCAAAACAAATAAGGACGGAAGAGAGGATGAGTTGAGGATGAGTTGAGAAGGCAAAAACTGAAAAACAAATACTTTGCTTATAGTTGAAGCAAGAACAGTTTGCACTGCTAGAAAGCAGTAGAGACGTATAGTGATTAGGGATGGTAGAAATGAGTTGACTGTATTTGCTTTTATTTTAGATTTTTTATTTCATTGCCTTGGTATATATTAAGGATAATTATGGATAATTATGGATATATAGTATGGATAATTCTGATAATGATAAAAAGTTTCCAAAACAGAAGGATCCTTTTGTATCTTGGCCACATCTTGCTGCATCTGTAACAAAGAATAGTGAAATTTTAATTTAGCAAACCTTGATATTACTTGTTTTGAATGCAAATTTATGTTGTCATAACTTGTGTCAAAGTTGCAAAGTTTGAAAAACACTGAAATGCAGTGGAGCAGACCTTAACAACACATGATCTACCAAGAAGGCTTGTGAATCCCACTGATTTTTTTTTTAAGTCAAGAAAGTAACTTCCAAAGACAGGTTGCCAAGCTCCTCCTATTGATTGTGGGCGTCGGCACAGCCACTGCTCTACCAGCAACCAAATAGCTGATTGACATGACAGGTATTCCTTTGAGGCCTGCAATAGTTTTTCATTTACCTGCATAGCTCTTTTCCATCTACAGTTATAAAGGATGCAGTATAGCATCAGGCCAGGGTGAATCATATTGGCTGTATGGCAGATGTATCAACATCAATAGGAATTTTAGCATACAGTTATCAATTATCCTAGTCCCAGGAAAACCCAGGTTTAGCCATTGCACAGTTTTGTACATTCCCTAATGAGAATGATCCTTGTGCATAGGCACAAATGTCTGTGAAGATTTTCAGTCATTCAGGTCATAGGTGCTTTTTCAAAAGGCAACTGGACTGCTTTTTCCTTGAGGAAGAAGAATAAAAAGTTTCGTTTCTCATTGGATGAGAAGTGGAACATTTTCTTCTTCTGCAAGAAAAAAACACCAGTCTGGTTGGCTTTTGAAAAAGCACCTGTGGGATAGGCACAAATGCTTAAATTCAGGCGATACAAGATCACTCTTTAAATGTTTTAATTCAGTAGAATTAATGAAAGATGAAAATTGGATAGGCCAATAGGGTATCCAGTAACTGGTGTCAAAAGTCCTATTAACTAGTCTATTTTAAAATAATCAATGACAGTATCAACTTATGATCAATAGGATTCTGTTCTCTCACTATATGTGAGTTATAAATAGAATAGAAACATGACCTCGTATTATATGGAATCAGTGCCTTTTTCCTTGTGCTGCATCTTTAGCTTTTTAATTCTTTAATTCTCTGACTTAATGTGAGTTTAGTACTGTAGTAGCTTATATGAATTGTAACTCAAAATGTCACGCTTCACAATACTTTATAGTACCACTGGGAGAAAATGGATTAAAACAAAATACTCTGTTAATATGCGTTCTGCGGATTGCATTCTTGTACTGTACTTTCCTATGAATGATATCATAAAATTTATTTCTGAGTAGGCGTATAAAATATTTCGCTCTCTATGATGTTCTTATAATATATTGCTATATTCTAACACAGCTTTCTCCAACCATAGACTCCAAATATTACATGATTACATTTGGTAGAATTCCATAAGCAACAAGGTTAAAATGGTTACAGCTCTGAAGGATATAGTCCCATAGATCTTTAGAGAGTGATATATATGAAATTAAAGGAATTAAAGCTGTTTAATATATATTCAACTGATAGCATACTCAGATATAGATGGATATATGACTTGTCTAAATTCCATTTTTTCTGGTAATCTAGTACTGTGTCTAATACAGAGAAAATGTATTAGTTTATACAGATGCAATTTATTTTAAGATGTGAAAATGTTCACTATAATGTAGTCCAATCTCAGTAAGATCTCATTTGTGTTAAACCTGAAATCTATTTCTTGTTTTAATTTTTGTTTTGGTTTACTTATTGAATCCTTACTGAATTTTGTGGAAAATAGAGTTGAACTTGAACTAGAAAATTCTTGGTTAGAAATAATTTGGTTGCTTTCATGAAATGTGTTGATGCTTATTTTTCTTTGGTTTTTTAAAGAATTAGGTAACATGTTATAATTGGCACTTTTAATAATTGACTGTAATATTATAAATACATTTAAATTAAAATGAGAAGTATTGTTTAAGTATCAACTTAATATAGGTGTAGTAGTGGGATATAACCAAGACTGAAATATTTGTAGCAACATTAATATATGTCTCATAGCTTAAATAAACAATGTTTCTACTAGAATTAATTATTTATTAATTATTCCTAGTATTCTCCCCTTCTAAAAATCTTTCCCACTTAAATTATATTTAATGTATGTTTGAATCATAGTTTAAAGTTTGTTTCTGAATCCTGGCTTGCTTGAAAGCCATTAACCAAAATGCTTGAATCAGGCCTAAGTAGATAACTGAGGTTCTTTCTATTACAAAGGTAGCAGTGAAATAACAGTAACCAAAAGGCAGAACCCTGGGCCAATTTAAATAATCTAGAGATCAGGAAGAAAAGGTTCTGTTTTAATGAGATACTTGTTTCTCATATAGTCTTGTCTAACTAAAATTCTCTTTGCTTTCCTCAACTGTTCTTTGCAGTTTCTCCTTGCGTCCTAGAAAAAGATCTCAGTTGCCTTAGTTTGTTCATGTAATAATGGTCTCCAGCAAATCCTGATCCATATCTTGTGAATGCATTACATTCAAGGGAATGGGAATGGGTTACAGATGTCTGAAATAAGTAAATACAGGGATCATGTAGTTTTACCTGTACAGACATGCTAAATTTTTGAAGTCTTTCTCACCGTACCTACTGCTTGTTGCAGCAAGATATATGCCAAAGTTTAAAGTTTTATGTAAACGTTTATATTATTTTTCTAAACTTTTGGATACCTATTTCTTTTAGATAGTTAAAGCTTTTTTAAAAAAGGGATAATGCACAAATGATGATGAAATTGTAAATTTCATTATTTTTTGTTTTTTTGTGTCTGTGTCATACTTTCAGTAGCTTAGACTCCAGGAAAGATAAGATAATGTTGTCACTATCAGTTGAGAAGATTATCCTTTAGTTGCTGTCTATGGCTATAGAGTGTTCAGTCCCTATAGATAATGCTGATTATTAAAGGAACAGACATTTCAGAGCATGACTAAAATATATTATTCTACAATAATAATTTTACTTCTTAAACACAAAGTATTTTTCTAAATAAAATAGATTCTGGAGCTCTAAACTAAAGTAATATTGATATTTATTGCAACCACGATCATGAATAACTAGTTGTGTCAGTCATCTGTTTATGCGATCTAAAAGTGGATCAGGGAGTTCTGAAAAGTTAGAGTGGATCCTGACAGTTATCTCAGATTTGTTTATTTTAGCTTTACTTCATTTAAGTCAAGCTTAGGTCAGGTGGTAGTGATGGAATGAAAAATTAAACTATTAGAGTTCAATTGTTCCACCTAGGAGTTAAACATTATTTATGCGGGGTGTGTGTGTGTGTGTGTGTGTGTGTATATATATATATATATAAAACAAACCATATACAGTATATATATGGCTTATAATTGTTGACCTTTGGCACTAGAACCTGAATTTTAAACCTTATGCACATTGTGGAGCAACAATTAATTGTTTTTTTTCAATAGATAATTTTATGGAAATAGCTGTGAATAAATTCTGCAGTTATTATTCAGTGGCTGCCATGGATGTCACTTTAGTGAACCACTTGATAAATTGGATCCTGATATTTACAAAATCTATTAAAATATGACCCATCATGTGTTTGTTTATATGTTGACAAGATGATGTACACACTGCAGGTTAAGGGTGAGGTGAATTGTTATGGCATGCTTGTCAAGGCATCCTTATATATATATATAGTATTTAAATAGGTTTTTGGATAATAGCTAGCAAAAACAGCATAACAGCAGCCTACCATGTTCTGGTTTATAAAACAAACCTTTATGGGATTGATACACCTTAAGTGGAAAAGAAGAAGAAAAAAAGACAAAGTGATAGTCATCAATCTAAATACATTTGTAATATGCTTGACAATAGACAGTTCTGAGAGTGAAAGTAAACCGCAAAATTAAACAGAAGGCAATTGATTTAACTACTTGGGTGGTTTCCTCAGCATCACAGAGAACTTTCCATTCTGTCTTGTCACTTGCATACCTTCTCTTTATCAGCTGAGTTTAAATAGCTCTAGACAAAGCTAAAGATTAGTCTGAAATAGCACAGTCTAACTCAAAGGCATTTTAACAGCTTATCAAATGTATTTCTATCAGTATATCCCCACGTTTATTTTCATTAGTTGTCTTTACAAACCAAGAAACATTTTCAAAAGCTGTGATATGCATGTATTAAGAAGCAGCTCAACGAGGGTCTAATTGGCATTTGAGGATTTTTTAGATTAACACGCACACAAAACAGCCAGTGATCCATACATCCTTTCTCTGGCTATGCTAAATGAACAAGGGTGGGGTTCTCAGGCAAGGTTTTCGCTTGTAGCCCCATATTAATCCTTGTTTAGAGATTAAGGAGACACCCTCCTTGTTGGCCTTCAAGGAACTGTTAAGGAGAAAAATATTCCGGGGGAACTTTGAGAAGTGAATGATCATCGTTGTCCCATTGCACTATGGTAGGTTTGTGCTTTTATTGGTTTATTGGTTTTTATTATGTTTTTTTTAATGATGTAAACCACCCGGAATCATTTTCTGACTCTGGTGGTATGTACACTAAATCATTTAACTCAACTTCATAGTTTCTTCTTTTTCTATTGCTATAAGGTTACCCAAGGTTAAAAGAGAAGCCCAGAACAGTATTTTTAATACCATATAATTATTAAAAGAAATGTGTTTAAAATCTATGTATATGGAAATTATCTTTAAAACAGAAAACTAAGTTGTGGAAGAAATCTAAATCCTGAGCCAAGAAGAAAATCTTATAATAGAGATTACTTATTAAATTTTAATATAAATTATATTTACATAGATCCGAATTTTACTTTGGATCTATGTAAATATAATACCTTGTCTTTTTTGTGGACTTAGTATTCAGTGCTTGGTTAGAAATAATGATAACATAGTGCCGTGATCAAGACTATGAGTATATGTTTTTGGCAAGGGCCATGCAGCATTCAGAACGTTACACTACTCTGAAATAAAATGATACATGTAATTTAATGATACATGTAATTTAATGATACATGTAATTAATTTAGATGAAAAAAATCAAGTTTTACTGTAATCAATGAAAGGGCATTTGTTTATGTTCTATGTTCTATTTTTAAATTCTTTCTCAGTGTGCAACTTTTATAGCTGTACATCTGTTTCACTGTGGAAAACAGTTAACAGTATTCATGAATGAAGGAAAATATATGTGTCCCAGGATAATGTTGCAGGATCCAATGGGGGTTGGTCCCCAGGACCAGAGATTCTCTATGTAGAGAGAAGGTCCTTGAGAATGGGTTCCAGCATGAATTCAAAAGCTCTAGATCCTGCCGTTAATAGTATTACTCACCATCCAGAGTCACTTGGCTATTAAATTAAATAAATAAAAATATCCAGGTGAGTCCTCTGATATGAATCTCATCAATTTAATGATTAAATACTATACTTTAACCTTTAAAAAAAAAGAAATTGTGTTTTTCATTTAGTGCATTGTATGGAATAAACACATCTGGATTCTCTTCTGCAATATTTGATAATGAATGTGATGGTGAATTCTGCTTTTTAGTAAGAAGATCATTATGGAATGTCTGTGTTATGGTCCATGTCATTTTGATGTATCCTAGATTTTGGGTAGGCTGGACTTAAGAATCATGCTCACCTAATGAAGCAAATATCTGTTAAAACGATGCTCATGACCTCTTACAAACACTGAAGAAACCACCATAGTTCTATGATAAAGCACATAACTGACCTGCATAAATCTCCAGGTTTGGTCCTTTGATTGTAGTATGTCAAAACAGGATGAAGTTTTGATGTCTGGGTGAAATCTGTCAACACAGACATTGTTAGACTAAACAGACCATGGTCTGAATTTACTATTAGCAACTTCATTTCATGTATTGATCTACTTGCATTATGCATTTTCCACTACTATTGCACATTCTTAGGTTCATGTTACCCTGTTGCCTCTGCAGGTACAGCTGCTAAATAGAAGGAACAAAGGGCAGTTTTTAGATTAACATATTTTTGTCTTTGATAAAAATCATCAGTGAATATGATATTCTAGTATCTGCCAGTTCCAGTGCTTACTCGGACCTAGAACTAAATTATGGTTTATTAAACATATTTTCTGAGTTATAGTACTATTCCCAATGTAAACTCCATTCAACTTTCGTTTTATATTTGTGTAAATCCAGAATAAAATTATAAAGCAACAATTAGCATTGATTTTATAGCAGCATATGCAAGGGGAGTATATGTTCCGATATTTACCTTTGATGATATATACAAAATATTCACAAAATTTGTTTATTTGCAAATTTAAAGACAAATATTTTTCTTACACAACATTTGTTTTTAATATTTTCTTATTCAGTATGCTCAGAACAAGTTCAAAACAACTTTATGACATGGCAAATATCTATCTGCTTGGGAAAGCAATCTTGCAATATAGTAAAAATAGTCTGTAGCGATTTAATATGAATAATATTCTTAAGTATCCATAGAACGCTGAACTATGAGTTTCATGTTTACAGTTTGACATTTTAGCACTCTCTTGAAATCTAGAGCAATAAATAGTCTGTGCATATTTTTTTTAATGATTTGGATGAATTTGGAGCTCTCACTGGACAGAGTACCCCTGCACTATTTATCAAAAAAAAAATCCCATTTTTCCCCCTGCTTTCTATACAAGCCTGAATAACGATGTGGCTGCTTTAAGGAATTGCCTCATTAAAAGTAATACGCATCTTGTTTTCAGGCTGCCTCAGAAGCCTGAAAACAAATTCATCCTTATTTAATGGATAGAAAGGAAGTGCTAAACTGAGGTCATTGGAGCACTTATGTTAAAACGTACATCACTGTAATAAATAGATTTTTAAAGTGATGGTAATAATAACAGAGCTGCTTGGGGAAAAGATGATGGATCGTTCCTTGACCTTTTAGATGATATATAATTTTTGAATGTAGTCTGGATAGACATTTGAATTTGCTTTGGAAAAGGTGATTTGGACAAAGTTCTACCTTATATATATATATTCATTCTTTCTCAGTATCTAACTTTTGCAGCTGTACATTGCTTTGTCCTAATATTTCAAATTGTTAGGTCTCCTAATTTGATTCCACAGGTAGGTTTTTCTAATTCTTCAGTCTTAAATGTGTTGTGTAGGGTACTAGACATGGGTTCATGGGCAGCCTTGTTCATTTCTTTTCTCTCTTCTCTATTTGCAGTAGCTCCTTGCTCTTGCAAGTATTTGCAATTACACAATAGATACAAACTCAAGGTAAACCGCTCCAAACTCAATTGCAGAAAATACGACTTCAGAAAACAGAGTGGTCAATGCCTGGAATACACTACCTGACTCTATTGTTACATCCTCAAACCCCCATAACTTAAACTTAAACTGCCTACTGTTGACCTCACCCCATTCCTAAGAGGTCTGTAAGGGGCGTGCACAAGCGCATCAGCGTGCCTTCCGTTCCTCTCCTACTGTTCTCATGTTTGACAAACTAACTAACTAACTAACTAACTAA
>JANHFT010004156.1:255833-266968 GCA_032467955.1 Pseudoxenodon macrops | reverse complement strand
AGTAGATCTATTTAAATAATTGGGAGGAGTTAGTGTGACTACATTTAAGAAAACTTTCTGGCATTAATATACTGCCAAAATGTACATTTCTACAATTTTTTGCTATTTGTATGGGTCAGGCACACATGCACGGAAATACACAGCAAACAATGTATATCATCTGTACTGTTTGATGTTTGCTGGGAGGCAAATTGCTGGGAGGCAGAGACAGATTTTTTTTCTTGTTTTCCTCCCCAAAAACTAGGTGCGTCTTATACTCCGAAAAATACGGTAACAGTCCCGAAAATCCAAAGGCCATTAACCTTAGCATGCTGCAAACAACTTCCCACAGTGGTTTTGGAGGACTGATACAAAAAACTATCATATGAGCTGAGATATTTCCCCTCTGTACAACGTGTAGCTCACGTCCTGCTGTACTGCATCTTCTATAAGGACTCACGGACTCAATTTGTAACACCTTACCTAATAACATTTCTGAGAAATACTGATCTTTTTATGTGTAACTACTGTTATCACATCAGTATGAAGTAGTGCTATAGTGCTATGCTATATGTAAAATTAGGCAAATTTTAACTGTTCACAGTTAATCCACCATCAATCACAATATATTATTCTCTTTTTTATCTTTATTTTTTACTATTATTTAATGCTTTTATTTGCTGGTCTGTGACCATAATAAAGATCGATTGCTTTCCCTTTTAAATTCAAAAACAATGATTTGGCACAACTAGGCATTATGGCAATACTGCACAGCTAATTTGGCAATTGCTATATTACCTTCTTTGTTTTTTGTTTTGTTAAAAATGCATACACTTTTAAGTTGACGAAAATCCTTTCTATAGTTGAATAAGAGAATAAGATGAATAAAAGTAACTTCACAATCCAGAAAACTTTCATGAATGAAATGGTCATCGTACCTTTATTTTTTACAACTCAAACATGAAGGAAATAATAGTAAATTAAAGAAAAACAACTCGCCAGTTTGGGCCACTGGACATTTTCTGTAAGAAAAAAGGTTTCAGTATAATATTATTAGTAAAAGTAGGTTGTGGATCTATTCATGAAGAGTTCATCCTGCATGTTGATAGAAACATGGACTTGTCTGTGAGTAGTCCCTTCCGTAGGGAAGTGAGGTCGAACAGTTTTATCCTGTGGCTGGATTGTTTTAGTTCCTGGGGGCTGTTTCTCTGAGATTTTAATGTCAGCTCTTCTATTAACGTGGTTTGTTCTTTTTCTTTTGTTCACTGCATTCAGACCCCTGCTTTGATAGATTACAAAGCTAAAATGGAAATAGCAATACTAAAATGGAAATTAATACATTTTCCATAAAAAAAATAATACATTTTTCCATAGCAAAATTAAAATGGAAATTAATACATTGTTGTCATAAAGAGTACTATTTACAACCGTTGAAGCACAACGGAGAGGTGGTGGGACATGACAGTGCACCATGTGCCACATCAGGTATGGTGCTAGTGTGATGCAACTCCTCCCTCCGTGTCTGTCACTCAAGTTGCCTAAACAAGAGAATAGATGGTGTGTTTGTAATCGAGGTATTTTCTGATCTACTAAGACAGTTGTGAACATATGTTGTCCTTATGCAGAGTGCTGTGTCACATCTGATATACTCTTAGAGGAAAGAGAGAAAGAGAGAGAGATGAATGATGTCATACTTCTGCTTGCTCTTTCCAAGAAGAGTGTGGAAAGTTCCTTCTAGTCAGCAGACAGAGTTGATCGCATAGGAACACTGTTCCTCCAAAATTCACTGGCTTAAACTGAGCATATTTGCAAGCAAAAATACAAATCCTCAATCAAAATCCAGCCATGGGAAACCATTAAACATCTGTCAATATTAAACAGATTTTATAACTCCCTGTTCATTCTGTAATTGTTGCTTAGAGTTTTCTCTCTTGATCTGTTTTCCATTGCTTTTAAAAAACAGTTAAAAAAAACCTGGCATCTATCACCAGGGACTACATCCAAGTGTAAAGAAATAAAAAGCAAAACAAAACGTTGGGCCCTGAAAATCCATCTAATTTTTATTGTACATGGACGTCCTCCTCACTGAAAGTCAGATGGTTTAAATTCATTCTGTTATGATTTGTAATATCTAAATGGAATTTTCTTCAAAGAGCTCTTGATTGATTGACCCTTAGCTGAACGTTTTGTTTTTATTTTGAAGCTGACAATAATGTTTGTTGGCATGTGTTCTGCTTCAACTGCGTTGGGACGCCACGAAGCTATCTTTATGAGTCATCCAACCACAATACTAAATACATGTCAGCAAAGGAAATATTATCCGAAAGAGGAAAAATCCCTTTGATGTACTTCAACATGCAGAGATTTCTGCAAGTTTTGGAAGCTCTGTGAGCTTGTAAGGAATGGTGTATGCTTACACTTTTTTCCCCTCTTTTTTTGGCCTACTCCTCAGAGACCACCCATTGCTCGAAAACAGTTCAGTTCTTTCAGCACCAAAGTGTGTCATTGGGTTTTAGCACATTCATTTGCTGGGCTGCTGTGTTTATGTTAGGTGAAGCCAAACAGAGAGACGAAAAGTTACAAGGGTGAAGTACAAAGTAGACTGTATTTTTTTTTCGAAGTCAGGAGATGCGGGTGATTTATAACTCTGCCCCAATTTGATTTTTATGTAATGGTGGAAAGAATTAATAAAATGTGCAGCTTGGGTGAAAATAGTGGGAGGGGTGGAGCGTGAGGGCAGGAGAGAGAGCAAGACTTGAGTTTTTGTCAGATATTCATAGAAGGTTGGGAAAAAGCATTCTGCTTAGCCAGCAGTGCCCTCCTGAGACAGGGTGGCAGTAAGCGAGGAAAATAACAAGATAAATGAAATTTTTGCAGCTGCTCGTAAAATATTGAGAATCTGCACTTTTTTATTGATCTTTATGATCCTGTTGCCAAGAGCCACTTTGCGGTGACAAAATATGTTGACAAGTGCATATCTCACTGCCATGAAAAATGTGGTTAAAGATTCTCCTTATGTCGGCAGTGTTACACAAGAAACAAATTGCACCACTCTGGCCAATTTTTTACAAAGGGACTAAATTTAAGGCTTACCATCCCTGCAAGCTTTTATCTCAGACTTCAGGCTTTTAGCAATTCTTCACTGCAGGAACCAGTTCAGATTCAACTTTTTCAAAACTCCATTTATAGCTATGCTTCACATGAGGTGGTGTTATAAATGGCCCTTCCTTACTTCTATGGCTATATCATTCTGCGGGGTGCTATTCCAGGTAGAAAGGAATGCTCATCTTGTATTTATTGAACTGTGATCTATCACATATAAGGATGCTTTATGTTATTGTAACTGGTTTAAGTGACAAACTACAGTGTCAAGATAATAATTTCTCATCTGGCTCCTAAATGACTACTTTCAGGTTAGTTTTACCACTGTTTGTAGCCCCCCTGTCATTGTTTCAGATTACATGCTTCCTTCTAAGAAAATATTATATTAACTGCATTATAAAATGATACATAAAGGGAAGTATGAATGAATAAAGAAATGGATTACCACGAGAGGCCTGTTTTGTACAGCACTAGTTTAGTGGCCATTCCTCCATCTGACTTGTACAGATTTCAGGCTGTGCTAAGCAGAATGAAGTGGTAGCATGCCTTGGTGCAAGCAGATGGATTTCCTTTGAGTAGATATAGATGTGTGTATGTATGTATGCACACACACAGAGCAAGGCAGAATTGAAATGAATCTGAATAACTTCAACCTTTAATACATACAGCATCTCCTTGCTATTGTTTAAAACAGTTCAACTTTGTTCAGGCTACGAAGAAGACAAAGAAAAGCTGAGTTAAGGGATTCCATTGAGTTAATTTTATTAAAATTAAATCCATTAAAAACAATTATATTTTAAAAATATTCAAAAATATTCAGCTTCCCAGTGTATTACTGTTACTGATTCTGTTATTTTTGTGAAAATACACTTGGAACATTCTGACATGCCAGGCAAATGACTTTGCTGAGTAATTATGGATCTGTTATTCAGTTTTGACTATATTAGTGACTTTTAAAAACCTGCAAGATTATTCTGGATTTTCCGTCAAAGAAGACATGTAACTTATTTATTATCTATATATCTGTTTTAACTCACTGAATGCTAAGAAACAAAATATGTGCCTTTTTATGCCCAGAATATCTCATTTTGAAATGTCACATCAACTATCACCAGCTGGTAGTAGCTCTTTATCTGCCAAGCTATCAGCAGGCAAGCTGGGAGTTTCCATGATGGTATTTTGCTCCATTAGACATTTTCAGAGGGTTAGGATTACATTAAAAAAATGTACAAGTATGCTAGCTAGGCATGATATATTTAAAATATATTTGTAAGAAAAACGCTGCAAGCTGGAAATATATTTGAAATGTATGGGTTTTAAAAATATTGTCTTAAAAAGTTGTTGGGCACTATTTAGTATCAGGCACCTTTAAATAATCTTAGATTTTACATAACTTTTCTGCTTTGCTTTTATGCTTTTAAGGGATACTAGCTAGAATTCGGATCTTTATAACTCAACTTCTGTAAATTCAAAAAAGTGTAACCATACTGAACTTTTAAAAATACATAACACACTTTGCCTCTGCAGAGTAGAAAAGATGAAGCTTCTTCACATTGAATTTGATTTCTAGTGACTATATGGACACATCTCTACAGCTTTAGCAAAACCAAACAGTTTTGCCATTGCAAAACTGGGATTTTGCTTCCCTGTTTAACCTACAGACTTTGATATCCTAATGATCTTCCATTCTAATATTAGCCAAATCAGAACCTGACTTGTTTTTACACACAAATGGTTAGCAACACCCAACTACTTGCTGAGACCTACATGTGGTATTGAACTTCAAAATGCCCTTTATGGTAGCCGCTTTATCACAGTTTAAAAGCTGTCACCCATCATCTGTTAGCTTTCCCCCATCATTTCTGTATTTATCTTCATCTTAAGATAGTAATGTGTATGTCCTGAGATTACTGTTTCAATGAAGAGGAAACAGGCCAGTTATACATGTGATATATGGAATTGCCAGAATGCATAGCTTTTGATAGGCAAAGTTTTCAATCAGGTGATCAGGAGGATGCACTTTAATAAAACTATCCTGGGGTTCTTATTCATTCTTCTTTCTCTTTTGTCCTATGATCAGATCAAATATATTCTACCGAGCTTGCATGGATATTCCCAGAGGCACTGAGTTGTTGGTGTGGTATAATGACAGCTACACATCTTTCTTTGGGATCCCTTTGCAGTGCATTGCACAGGATGAGAACTGTAAGTGGCACATTATCAATAAATTGTATCTTATGTGCATCCATGTTTTGTATTTAGATTAAAGTAGATCCCTATCCTATGAACTTAATCATGCCAACAAACATACATGAATTTTACACCTTAGATATGAAAAACTGTTTTGAAGGTGCTAAGTATGGAAACTGGTAGTATGATAGTACAATAATATTATTACATATGATTATAATAAACATTTGTTGTATTTGAGGACTATTAACTTAAGGGTTTGCAAGACTATTAACTTAGGTACTGCAACACTAATCAGTGAGAAGCAGCAGATTATCAAACAGAGTTTTATGAATAGACAGAATATACCTTTTCCATTAAGATGTTAGTTAGGAAGTGGAAAACCCATCAACTTAGTGAGCATTATGGAGCAATATTAATCTTACGGATATAGTGAACTAAGAGACCAGCAGTGAAATTTATCACTTGGTCCATCCCAAATGCTAGTGTGTCTTGAGGATGGTTCCACATGCCCACTCTGTGCACAGGTACTTCGCTTGATAAACACCGAGTCTGTATCTTTTTAAGTTAAAAAAAGGTAAGGGGATACTGACCTTGATGCCAGTTGTTGCATATAAAGAAATATATTCTTATGTTTAATCTGAAAGGGAGTGGTTTGCATTTAAAAGGGAGGGACCTTGTTCAAATATATTTCTGCAACATGTTTTAGCCAATGCATCATTGTCAGTGCCAGATGCTAGATCAAACATCCACAGATATATAATGGGGACACAGAGTAAAAACTAATGCAACAATATGTCCACCTTCTCAGTGAAACATTTAATATAATTTGTTTGTTCCCATGCCCTGTACGTAACTCAACCTGTCATGAAACCTAAGCATTTAAGGCAGAACAGAGCCTGTGTTTTTGATTGGTTTTTGATTGCTTTTATTTATCCTGCATCCATTCCTTTCCCCTCTTCCTCTGTTTTGCAATGTGTCAAATTTTACATGATAAATTCCCTAGAAAGTCAACAAACTTATCCTCTTGTTCTATGGAAAGTACGATAGGTACAGTATCAATGACACATTATAAATGAAAAAACAACCATGATTTTTAAAAATGTAATAATTGGACCATGACAGTTTCAAATTTTGATTTTCTGAGAGGGTATAGATATTATGGCAAAGGACAAGTCCATTTAAATGGGGATAGAATGGATTGCCATCTCTGTTCCAGATGAGCAAGTGTATGAAATGAAGTGTGAAGAGTCATTGATATTATTGGTTGCTGGATAAATAATTATTTTTTTTGTTTCTGAAATATGTCAATTACATACACACGTCATAATTGCAAATAACTGTAATTATTTTACATGGTGAAAATGGTGATAAAATTCTGAAAACAATTGGTTATCATGGGTTGTAAATGAGATTTTCCACTTTTCCAATGCCTCAGCAAAAGAAAACAATCACAATGGCTAAAGTAGTCTTTTTTTGCAGTGCTGTTCTTCCACAATATGATGTTTATGGCATGAGGAAACACCCAGAAATGAGATCTACAATTTGTTTTTGGAGTTCTTTTTTACCACTTCCTGACCACTATATATAGGACTGCTTGTGTAGATCAGGAAGAAATTCATTGCAATGCTTATATGTTTATCTCCACTATTAGAATTCAGCGCTTTATTGTAAATACAACGAAATATAAGTACATTATGGGGTGTGTTCACGCTAATGGTTTTTTTCATATTTCTGAAGGCTGCGTTATAATGACAGAGATTTTCTGTTTCCTTCCGCCCAGTGAACGTTCCTTCAACTGTTATGGAAGCCATGTCAAGGCAAGACACACTCCAGCCATTCAGCAAAAGTAGCAAACCACCCTCTGCCCCTCCACAGCGATCCATAGTCTTTCCACAGACTCCATGTAACAGGAATTTCTCTCTTCTGGATAAATCGGGTTCTCTCGAATCAGGATTTAACCAGATCAATGTAAAAAACCAACGAGTCCTCGCAAGTCCGACGTCAACAAGTCAATTAAATTCTGAGTTTAGTGACTGGCATCTTTGGAAATGTGGGCAATGCTTTAAGACTTTCACCCAGCGGATCCTCTTGCAAATGCATGTTTGCACACAGAACCCTGACAGGTAAACACATGGGCACTCTTTACTTCTCTATCTGCTGATATAGACAACATTGCTTTTGCTTTATCAGGCTGACACTATTTTCAGCAACAGAGTGTTATTAGGAGGAACCTGTGCAGGGCAATTCATCTGCAGCTGTATGAAACATATAGATAATGGCTGTAGGTTAGTGTTATTATTTGTAAAAATATTGGGTACCTAAAGACACAGATAAGAGAAAACAGCTAAGAATATAATATTAGTTTGGTACATCTCTTGGAAAGTGGAGGAGGGGGACAAAATAGAAGGAAAATATATGGATATACCAGATGGGAAAAACAGGTCAAGATAATTAAAAGTCATTTTATCTTTGAGAGATAATATAACTTGTGGCTCAGCAGCTGTCATAGCCATTTCAGGGTTCACCTATAGTGTGCAATGTGTATGAACTTAATTAAGTACTAAGGGGTAATGAATTGGAATTTTTTGCTTAGCACTATTTTTCTTCAGAGCATGCAAAGCCATAAATCGTGCAAAGCTGTCAAAAGGAAATACCTACTCCACTAGTGATGTGGAGGAAAACAGATGCCATTTATTCAATAAACTAATATCCACACCGAAGAAAAATGTTGACTAGATACCTCAGAGTCAAAGTTGGTTGAAAGTTTGTCAATACAGAATTTTATGGCCATGAACTGAGGATGAAATTTAGCTGAACAAGTGAATTAAAATTTCAGGTATCCTGACCGGTGGCCCGGTAGAGATAATGGAACTATTATTTATGAATCAAATCTGGTTTATTTGACAGTCATGATAGCTGGCAGCACAATAGGCAAAAATCAAATTAACCCAATAAAAATATTGTTGGGATTTTGTTGTTCCTTTAGTGACAAAGAGGTGCTATAACAAAAATGATTGAAAGTCCTGGAACAATCATTTGAGAAACAATTCACAAGTATTGTTGTTATGCTACTTCAGTGATGAAAAGGAGTTTAGCAGATTAGAGAGAAGTTTTGAAAACTGATTTGCCATTTTAGTAAACATTTAATATGTTTTCATTGCCGACTATAAATCTTTTATCATTTTATAGGAATCTCATCAGAATACATTAATCATGTTTACTAGTATAGAACCTCAGGAGTTTTCCCCAGTAAATCTTCTATGCAGGTTTTGCATTAGAACGAATTAATAAATGTATTGAATTAATAGACGATCATTTCCAAGAGGGGGAAAAAAAGGCCTTTTCAATATTGCTTGAAAATTTCCAAAGGAATTTAAGCTATTCAACCAGAGATCTAAATATTATTTGAATGGATCCATAGGTCTCTCAATTTTTTTTATGTCAATAAAGTGAATATATTGCATAGTGAGATACATGTATTTAATGGTAATTTCTCCTCTGAAGTAAATTAGCCAATTTTCCAAAATATTTATGCATGTACTGTAGTGTACATCAAATATCATTTGCCTGTAAGAAATCAGATCTTTGGATTAAAGTCAAATTCATGTTACTATACTCACTGCATTAAAGTGTGCAAAACATTGAGCCATAATTAAAGCATCCACAATAACAATTTTGAGGATTGAAAAAATAAGGTAGCATGCCATTTTTTAAAACTCAAATGTTCATTGCCTTCCACGATTAATATATTTGTACACTTAATCATACTAAAATATAATAATGTTCCTAAGCATGGCCCAACCTATCACTGAATCTTAACTGTAACCTTGTATTGATGCTGAAGCTCACAAAACAGTCTTCAAATAGCAACCATTTAGGTTGTTTGGCTATAAGATTGGGCATAGTCTGAAGTGAGATGGAGATTCCACGCCTATTAAGGAGAACATGGAAACTCATTTACCTCTGCCTCTTAGTAGTAAGGAAATCTAAACCAGTTATTTTTACTTTTAGTACTCAAGCAACTTATATATTCTGGGCAGTGGTGGGATTCAGCCAGTTTGCACCTATTTGGGAGAACCAGTTGTTAACTTTCTAAGCAATTCGGAAAACCGGTTGTTGGAAGGAATCTTATTTTGTTTTTTTCCACTTTACAGGGCTAATCTTGTAAGGAAGGCAGGAAGGAAATATTCTGGTGTTGTTTCTAACCGAATATTTATTGCCCTCCTTACAGAAACTACCTATCTGGTTAACCCTTATTACATTGTAACTGCTAAGGCAAAGTGCCCATCGCCGTGAGTGACATTGTGTTGGCCATGCCCTCACAGTCACATGACCACTGAACCACGCCTATCCAGCTGATCAATAGGGCAGAGAACCAGTTGTTAAATTATTTGAATCCCACCATTGATTCTATGGCCGTTTTCAGATATCACAATAAGAAAGTGGTTAGGAAATGTAAGATATGAATAGTCCAAAGCATGCAAGTGTAATAGAAAGTACATCTTTCAATCAATACATCTAGCAGTGAGCACTTGTACTTTTTTCAGTTTTCCAATGATGTATATTAATCTTAGCAAGCTACATTTTTCTCACTAAATAAAGAATATAATTGTATATACTTTATTTGTGCTTGCGCTTTTTGTCAATGTTTTTGTAGTTGAGTAAAGCAATTATATAAAGTGTGACTCTTAGTCAATATCATTATAGGGTCATTGTTCATCCCAGAAGATTTAGGTTGGAAGATTTAGGTTTCAAGATTAAGTCTTGAAACTTTTTACTGCCAATAGATTCACACTGAGCTAATATAAGGTTATCACAGAGTTCTTGGAGGTGAAGGTTTATTTTGCCTCATCTTTTGCGTTTTCAACTGCTTCAGCTCAGTAGTAGGCCAACTCTAGCAGCAATTCAGGGGATTAGGGGGGAAAACTCTTCTTTAAACAGTTACTCTACACAAGACAGAACTGGATAAAATCTCATTATAAGCAGCTTTCTGGATTTGCTTTCTGGACACAAAAACAGAATACAAAATTAAAATTAGTTTATAAGAGTAGCGTTTGTTGAGAGTAGAGACAGCTAGGGGAATAAGGACAATGGAAATTGAGATTATCACAATTCTGTATCAAAAGAATAGAGATTATCTTTAAATCTTTTTGAAGAAACAATGGCCATTGATCAACTATTCCTCTATCCTGTAATATATGATAAGAATTTCATTTCCTATATATACACTCTAAAATAAATTGTTTGGAATAATCAAGAACTAGTTTATAGATTTGCTGGAAACTTATTTGTGGTTTCAGTGTAAAATGTTTTGTAATAGATGAAGTGAATAAGATTTTCGTATCATGTTTATAGCTGTTATACAGTGGAGAATGTTGGAGCCAGATTTGGGGACAACCAAGAAGTTTCCCCAGTGCATGTATTTACAATTCTAGGAGAATACTTGTAATTCTTGATAATAATGTGCATGTTAATACCGATGTCATGTATGATTCATAATTTAATTGGCATTTAACACAACATAATTATTAGGCCCATACAAAGTGTACATCTTCACTTCTAGGAAAATGATTCACTGCATGGAGATAAAGAGGACACCTTCTTTATCTTAATAAAGGACTTTCTAGTCATGTTCCCCTAGGCCAATGATGGCGAACCTTTTCGGCACCGAGTGCCCAAACCAGAACTTGTGTGAGCCGGAGTGCCAGAAACCCAAAGACCAGCTGGCCAGCACACATGCGTGCACCGCAATCCCCAAAAAAAAGCAGCTGGCGATGGCGTGCATTATTTATTTTTATTTATTTATTTATTAAATTTTTATACCGCCCTTCTCTCAAGAGACTCAGGGCGGTGTACAGCCA
>JANHFT010004156.1:233481-247459 GCA_032467955.1 Pseudoxenodon macrops | reverse complement strand
TTATGAATACATGAGGTAGATTCGGACAAAAGGGAACAATAGGACAGGGATGGTAGACGCTTGAGCGCTTATGCACACCCCTTAAAAACCTCTTTAGGAAGTGGGTGAGATCTATTGTAGACAGTCTAAGGTTAAAGTTTTGTTAAGAAAGCTGCAGGAATTTGTCCAGCAATAACTAGAATCAACACTGACTTGGAGGATAGATATATGAGACAGGAAGACAAACAGACATTATACATATACAAATGAAATATACATCATATTTGTAGCTTTGTTGGTATAGAAAAGAGAAAGAAAAAAATCAAATCTAAGTAAAGATCACTGCATTGTGCTATAGAAACTAAGCCTAAAATGAATTGATTTCAAGGTGTTCATAATGAAAAACAAATTCATAATTTGCAAGTTTATCAAGCAATGAAAGGTAGTACATTTTGACACACTAATCCAGTAACTAATCAGTTTTCTAATAAACAATCAGCAACACACTAATGTGTCATCAGCATTTCAGAAACTCTGGAGAGAGGAAGATCTGCACATAGACATTAATGAATACACCAGAAATCATTAGGTGATCAATACTTCTGAGTTATTTTCATTGAGCTGATAGGTCTGATACATTAGAGCTGACATTTTACATTTGTCAAGATCACAGTGCAGTTTTTAACAGTAGAACATGCTGCTAAAATATTCTAAGAGAAACAATCAAAGAAACATAACTTAAAGATCTTGACATGTTAGACTGGAAGTAGAGATAAGATGAATGAATTTGTAACCTTCAGGCCATAGGTTTCTCAAGCCGTAATTTTCTTTTTTTTATATGACACATACTTTATCTCATTCTGAAATTATATATATTTATAAATGGCTCTTGATATATCCATAACGAACCAATTCATTATCTATATAATGTTTACAATAGAAAGATGCACTTGAACAGAGTCTCCTTACATTTCATTTGGATATTTTTTTACATAAAGATAGCTTGGATTATGAACAGGCTTGTTAAATCACTGTTAATTAATTATTATGTATGATTCCATCAACATTATGTTAAAACTGTAGTTTGTAATTCGCAAGTATCTCCTTTGTCATTAATGTGCTCAAGAAGTTCTTATGTAGGCTTTATTCATTCCAATACAGTCTATCTATGACAGCTTTACTGGCTTAAATCTTATGCTCAATTCTACAGTCAGCATGTAGTTCAACATATCTGGAAAGTCTCCAATTGGACTAGGTGATCTAGAACAGATTTCTTGCTAGTTTTTCTTTTGGTTGTTGTTGTTGGTTATAAACCTGGAGGTAAAATTGTAAGAGTTGAATTATTGAGAGGGCACTAGGTAGAGGATATTTGCTCAGATGGAAGTTATTGAAAAGAATGTTTACAACTCATAGATCTAAAGTGTTAAACAGTTTATGCTGAATATTAGGTCAAATTATTGGAGAGCCAAAGTTTGGAAAATCAATTCTTCTGTTTGAATTATGCACATCCCTTGGATGTTCACACAGAAAGTCTGCATCTTAAATGTATTCATTATTTTGGCACATCATTTAAATCTATCAGGAGATGGCAATGGTCATTTCAGCAATATATTGATTCTATAATAATATTTTTAAAAGTTTCTTTTTAATCACGAAAACAGCCCTTTGTATCATGCCGGCTAAACAGTAATTTCAGAGAAATACAGAAAGTGATAATTGTTTCCCAGTTTCATGATTGTTCCAATAGGTAAGATTCCTGGTTTTAAATTAGCAGGAGGTGAAATTCTATTTGTCATCAATTTCTCCGAGGGATTACAGAGCAGAAAACTGCAGACAATCTGCTTCTTTGATGGCTCACTCCTAAAAATCTCTTTTTGTTCTTTATCTATTTGAACTGACAGTGATCAGAGCTACAGTAGGACAGGCCTCTCTAGAGAAATCACCTTCCTCTGTCTATTGACAGATTCCCTTGTTCTGAATCAGACAGGCCTTGTCCCATCATAGGCATCAAGGCCTTGGAAGTAGCCACCAATTAAACCTCTTGAGCCAGTAAAATCTGAAGCCACTTTTGAGTGTCTGTTCTGATTAGGCATGATAAGACGAAGCCCCGTGCCCCCTAGGAGCAGCTTCCCACTCTCAATTTTCTCTCTTGCCTTTTCCAGGTGCGAGAGGTGTGAGAGGAGCTTCACCCAAGCCACCCAGCTGAGTCGACACCAGAGGATGCCCAATGAGTGCAAGCCAATAACAGAGAGCACAGAATCAATTGAAGTGGATTAACTGATTGACTGGTTGGAATTAAACTGCAAGGAAAGTCATGATTAAATGTCACGGACACTTAAGCAAAACCAAAGATTTCCTCTGAGCAACTTTCAATCAGTCCCAGAAAACCAAGAGCAGTAATAAAATAAGTAAGATGTTAAGAGATATTGATCCTGGCATGGAAGCGAAACCAGGAAAGAGATTATTTATTTATGACTAAGAATGAGACTGATTTCAATGGACAAGAAATCCAAGCCTTGTAGGATTTCTAGCCCCTTCCTCATCATGTATTGCTTTATTTCTAAAAGCTTTTTATAATTGCTATTTAATACCAAAGCAACAAATGTCAAGGGCTTTTCTGCCCGTAACTATGACTGCAAATGCACAGGGACTTGTTTATTGTTGCACCTTTTTCTTCAGCACGACTCAATGGACCCAAATATGTGTTCCTGATAAGGTTCGGTTGGATTGCCATTCTTTTGACTTGACATTAATTTAAAAGGACTAAAGGACAAGAGAGAGAAAGTGATCCAGGACCATCGTTGCCCTCCTCTGACTAATGCACATTTCATTTCCATGGATTCAAAATTCACATTTTGTGCACTTTTTTGTATAAATGTTTTCAGCCAGTGTTGCATTGGCCAAGGAGATCCCAGAAATGTTAAATAAATCTGTAGATATATATGTTGTAAAATATCCATAAGGAAAGCATTTGAAATATGTAGAGTTTTTGAAAACTGTCCTCTTTAATGAATGAGACGTATTATTCATAACGGATGAATAATTTCGAGTGAAATAGTGACACTCTCTTATCTAAAGTTATCATGCTTGAAATCATAAACATTAAAAATGGTATAGCAAGAGACATTCTTTACTTTAATTACAAAGAAGAAAAATCAATGCAATTTGTCCATGTTTAAAATTTTTACAATCATTCACTCAAAGGCAAAAATGGGTTCATATATAGCTACCACACAGGATAAATTCAGTTCCAATTTTCTATTGTACAACATAGAAAAATACAGGCAGTCTAGATGTTGATTACTACATGGATAGAGAGCTAAAGTCATTCCTGAATCCACTCATTTGATATGTTTGAAATATCTCCTGATGTACAAAAAGCTTAAGGCTTATCTGAGTTTATTTCATTCTATGTGCGCATAATATTCTCTTTCTCATTTCTTGGAATGATGAGCATAACCTCTGAGCATAAAATGATGGAGTAAGGATGCACAGTCAATAAGTATGTATTTTTTACATAAACGAAAGTTCTAACATATTAAGTGGTTATATGGGGCAAATGTGCTTTGATCATCAATTTTAAATTCATGTTGAAACATTTTATATTTTTTAAATCTCAGTTGACTATGCTGGCAGGACTTTATATTAAATTAAATTCACAGTTATTCCCATCACTTCAGAGTAATATTTATTCCTTGAAAGTCATCTTGGGCCACTTCCAATTTTTAAGTCCTTTACAACCAAAACACATTAAAATTGTTGTGTTGTGTGAGATGGGAGGCAATATAAATTTGATAACTAATTAATCGCAAAAGGCACTGTAAATGAATAAGTTGAATGCTATAGCAAATGTAGCAAAAATTAATCTAACACCAGGTAAGGTGACCTTCCTTATCTGTTCACGATTAGTTCCATTTCCTTCCTTTGTTTTGTGATTTAGGGGTTAGCCCAATGTTAAAGATTAAATTTACAATACTGAATTAAAAACCTAGTAACAAAATCTAAACAAACGATTTATACGGTCCGTTTTTGGTGTTGATGATATAGATGCACATATATTTAATCAAATCAACAAATTAATGAAATCATATACAAGATGTATTACTGGTGTGTGGATAAAAATGTCCTTTATTCTAATTCTCAGGATGGCCTGTGCTATAAAAGATTATCATCAACATCATCTGGTCATTGATTCCTTTGTACAAACCAATTCTACCAATTCTGAAAGTCATCACTGGCATGGTCCTAGCCTCAGTTGTATTTATCAGGTATAACCTGTAATTGCCATTTTTGCCTTTAGAACCCTACCTCATTACCTCATGACTGAAGCATCATAATTCATAAACCTCTTAATTTAATGTATTGACTCATTTAGAAAAGTAACCAGGCACCTCTGTCTCATTAAACATGTAGTATTAAAGATTTGAAATTTGTGTATTTCATACCATTTTAATCATATTTTTTCTATTACAAGACTAGCAGACAAAATATATAAGTATGAATAAACATTATAAAATTGAAACAACAAAGTAACAATAATAAAGGACCTAGAATAAACTTTTGCCTGGCCCTACATATCTCTAGGAAATGGTTGGTGGCTTCATTTGTCAACTTTGATGGTCTTAAGGAAATGGCACTGTTGATACCCAAGAACATCAATGGATTTTTTGTTCTGGAAGACGAGTTGGAAATTTAACAGTAGTAGTACTGCATGATAGAGTAATTAGCAGTGTTTTTTTTTAACAATGAGAGGCCTGAGGGATTGAGCGTGTATTTCCTCAGTGCTCTAGAGAATCTTTGCTTCTTATTTTGTACTTTGCTCCCAACTGAATAAGATCATTTCAAATCAACTAGTGTGTTTATCTTGTGGAATGCATAATAATTAGAGGTATCAAGACATCTCTCTAAGTGCTTTTTAGAATCTGCAATTTTTTTAAATCAACAAATCTTTTCTGAACTTTAAATACTTGGGTTTAGCCAAACTCCATAACCAAAAATATCAGGGTTGAACTTCCCTTTAAAAATTGTCTGTCTTTAACATATTTTAATAAATGTGACTTGAGTTTCAACCTGGGAAAGTAAGTGAGTTATACTTGTTTCTCATTTTCAGTTTATTGTTTACTGTCCTATTTCCAAGGGCAACATTAAAAATTAGATCCTATTAGTAATCTGTTGCAGAAAAAAAGGCATTAGAGCACTATTTCATAACCTTAACAGCAGCACATATTTATTAGATATAATTTATTGTTCAACCAAACCTCCTCTTTCAGATTAATAAAGTTGCCTAAGTTTTATGTTATAAAAGGATTGTTATTTTTTATACCAGATTTTCCAGATTATTTTCATTAATGCAAAGAAGATTAAAGTACCAAAATCAGAGGAATAAAGAAGTTATGGCTTATATAACAATTCTATACATTTCAATTCAAAAGTAAGTTTTGTTGAGTTAATTGAAAACTAACTCTACAAGCACACAACTAGGAAGTCACCTACATCAGGGCCCGTGGTAGAATTCAATTTTTTTTACTACCAGTTCTGTAGGAGTGGCAGGGTAGGTGTGGCTTGGTGGGTGTGGCAGGGGAAAGATACTGTAAAATCTCCATTCCCTCCCCACTCCAGGGGAAGGTTACTGCAAAATCCCCTTTTCCTCCCGATCAGCTGGGACTAGGGAGGCAGAGAATAGATGGGGCGGAGCCAGTCAGAGGTGGTATTTACCAGTTGTCCGAACTACTCAAAATTTCCACTACTGGTTTTTCAGAACTGTTTAGAACCTGCTGAATCCCACCTCTGATCAGAGCCGTCAAACTCCCATCCTGTGGACCAGATGCATCACACACTGGCTACTCCCACGTCCGGTTTAGTGAAGGGGACAAAAAGTCCCAATCTATCATGTGACACTGCCTTGACGATGTGAATCTGACACCTCTGACCTACATGCACACAATCAGGAGGTCACCAAATGTTTAAGCTTCTTGAGGGCTTCACAGGTTGACAAAAGCCTTTATGAACTTGTACGAAGCCTTGTATAAATATAAAAACCTATTTTCTCCCTCAGTCAGAAAGAAGATAAACTTTGAATTTAGGTCAAGGTAATTATAAATATAGAATAATGACATTGATAGTAAAAGTCTATACTTTTGATACTTTCATGCCAAATATATAGTCTGGAATTAAATTTCATTGCTTTCAAAATCATCTAAACTATACTGTACCACAAAAAACATATTTCCCCCCCAGCTGTATCAGATTAAATTTTCAATGAAAACAGTCAGACCCACTTCTAGGAAGTTGGTTGTGGAATGAGTGACAGCAGCATGATCAACATCACTGCTTCTGAGTAATGTGTCTCCTGGCATGTTTTGAGCTAAGATAAGGCAGTCACCTCTTACAGGCTTTAGAAGACCCATTTATTCAAAATAGCTCATAATGACTCATATGTAAGAAAAGACACCCAGAGTATTTGGTTGGTAAGAAATTAGATTTCACTGATTTCTAGGACAAATAACAATTTAAATTTCTAGAGGTTCTGCCTCATTGGCAGACATCAATAAACACCATCGGAATATACAGCAGATGCAACTTTCTTCAGTTTTGATTGTATTAGAATCAAAAGGCTATAAATAAGCAACAGATTCCACTGTGAACTTGTTTTTGTGGTAAAACTATATGGCTGTAAAATATGCTGGGGCTAACACTTTCTCTAATCAATGGTACTAATGCAATGATATGTACAAGAGACTATTCTGAAATGTTTTAGGATTTGAAGGAAATCAAATTTATAAGCCCTGCAAGGGGGGGGAGGGGAAGTGTGGATGATAAAAATTAAGGTGGGGTAAAAAGGGATATGGAGTAAAATAACCCTGATGAAGGAATGGATTCATGGTTAAGGAATGGTTAAGGGAAGGAAAAATGAAAACTCAGTTCTGGAAAGGAAGAGAATGAGAAAGGAATTCACCATAAACCCACCTTGATTCTGTTTAGTATAAGAAAGAATAAAGCAAAATTGTGGCAGCTTTTCAAGATTGATGTCAGCCATTCAAGGTAGGTCAGGTGAGGAAACAGACACCACAAGAATCCCAGGAAGGCTACTTACAGAATCTTGTACCTGTCCTGCTAGAGTCATTCCTAGCACTACAAACAAAAGAATTATTGCTAAAATATTACCACAGTGCAAAGTATGGGATTCAATTAATACAATAAATATGGAAATAGTTCAGCGACTAGATTAAGATTATAAATGATACTCAAAGCTCTAAAACAAGCTGAAACACAGGGATCTGGCAAGTCATAATGATGTAAAGTCTGTATGTAATGGTATCATTATATAATTTGTGTCGTTGGCATTATGGTGCCATGATTATAATATCACTGTGCAAGTGATGTGACTTGGTCTTTCTGCCCTGTAGATGCAAGTGCAACCCAGTGCCCTATAGACAAATGTTTCAGTCTTCATCCGCCCAAATCAAAAGAGCTAGTGGCAGGGAAGCATAAGCATTATTAGTTAAACCTGTAGAACAGTATTTCTCAACTTGTAAAGGTGTGGACTTCAACTCCCAGAATTCCTGAGCCAACAAGGTTGAGAAATACTGCTGTAGAATACATATCAGATTGCCTGGTTTTAGAACAGCTAAATCATTTAGAAATTGATCAATCAGGATTTCCACAGCAATATAGAACAGAAAAAGGAAAGATGTTCAAAAGGTAGGGAATGAATTTTCCCCAAATATGGATTTTTAAAATCATGTTGGTGTTTTATTACTTTTAATATTGTAAGCTGTTTAGTTCGAAAGTTGGGTAGCCATTAAATATAATAAAATCATTCACAAATAATATGAATATGGTCATTGAGCAGGGGTGGGTGCTACTTCTTTTTGCTGCCGGTTCGCTGAGGGTTGCACTGCGTGTGCGCACATGAAGTGCACAAATGCAACAATTAAAAACTAGCTTCTGCGCATGCGCAGAAGCAAAATCCAAGATGGCAGCGCCCATGGAGATACCGATGGAACCGGCTCCATGACGTCACCACGGAGTTATTACTAGTTCTATAGCACTGGATAGAACCAGTAGGAACCACCTTTGTCATTGAGGTAGTGCATGCTTTGAGGGATATTGACAATGCCTCCACTTTGATAGATTTTTGTTGTTCTATTCCAAAAGCATTAAAAGAGACGGCTAGTCATTTATAGCCATGTGCCTTTCGTATCTTATCAAAGTACTTGACAGTACATAGTACAGTTACTGAGGAAGTCAGTGTCTATGTTTTTCTTTTCTTTCATTGTAGCAGCTGTGATAATCAATCTTGTAGAAAAAGCTCTGTGAGAATCCGGGCAAATTCATGAACGATTTCAGTATGCAAAAAGCTGGCCATTTTTTACATGAAATGACAGCAGTTGTACTCAATTAAAATATTTTCCACAGGTAACAAAAAGTATACTCTGAGTGATCCATTATATTGATCCTAAATGTATGTCCTCCAATACTAAAATACAGTGACAATACAGCCTCAAGAAAGGTATTTTTAGAGGGAAAGGAGCAAAACATGTATTTGCTTTTATACTCTTATGTACTTCATGTATTTCTAGACCCTTAGACCCTGAGGAGGGTGGGTTATTCCTCTCCATAATTTGGAAGAATAACTGAATGTAGGAATTCCACTTGATGAAATAAATTGTAGTTGTCACCAGATGATTGTTCCTACAAGCAATAGCAGTATTGCACCTAATACATTTAGTGTATCTATGTTTGCCTTTAAATATTTAATACTACTTCATACTGTGCATAGCCAGTGAGTCGGAATAGGAAATGCCTATCTTTAATCTATGGAAGCTTCCTGATCTTTCACTATATAAAAGCTTGCTCCATTCAGCCTATGTCTTATTGAAAGGCCCCATGCATCTTAGTAATGGAATGTATGGGGCTTATTCTTAATAAGCACATCCTCTGGATATCCAAGGCTTCCATAGGCATCAAAGTGATAAATATGAAATTAAGAAAGTGCTATGTAATTATCTGCTTCTTAAAATGGTACATTAATAAAAAAAAACATTGAAATATTTATGAGACATGTTTACTAGGGTTATGTGGTGTCTTAAATTAAAAAAAGGAAAAGGTGATTTGGCTCAACTGAGGACAAGTACCGTATATAGCATCTGCCTACAACTCCTTTAATCAAATGCATTTTTTTCCTGGAATTGTTTGGCAGTCAGTCACATAATCCTGAGAAAAGATGTCACTGATTTAGACACCCACAGAGGGATGCTACATGAACACTCATCACACATTTCCAAGCATATTTCTACCTATAGATTTTGAGTGCTTCGAGGCTCTATCAATCACAAATGTTTTCCAAGCCTCATTAATTCTGGTATTTTGTGCCGGTTTCTTGGGTTTCTATTGACCCTTGCACACACACACACGTTTATTGGTGAACAATCTTTCCTCAGTTGTGGCTCATTTCATGATTTTGAATGTAATTAAGAATAAAGGGAAATATTCATTAAGTGAACAGAATACTAAAATGTGTGTTCTGTTGTCATAATGATTTTGTAATTCAAATGTTAAAAGGATACTTCTGTTTCTAAAAAGCAATTAAGTAATATTTCAAATATGTTCTTTTGTAATTGTAAATAATTTAGACATGCATGTAGTTGCATTTTGAGTTAGAAGCTATGATATCACACCATTTTTATAAATACATCCACTCATTTTTGAGGAAAATGAAGTGTAAACACAGTGTTAATATGACTCTGCACTACATCCTACAACATCTGGAATCTCCAAAGACTTACACAAGGGTCCTCTATGTAGGCTTTAGTTCAGCATTCAATACCATCATTCCAGACACTCTTCTAATTAAACTAAATCAGCCAGCTGTACCTGACCACACTTGTAAATGGATCATAAGCTTCCTAACAGACAAGAAGCAGCAGGTGAAGCTAGGCAAAATCACACCAGATACCTGAACAATTAGCAAAACCGGTCCCCAGCTGTGTGCTCTCTCTGCTTCTCTTCCCTCTCTATACCAATGACTGCATCTCAAAAGAACCCTCTGTTAAAGTACTGAAGTTTGAAGATGATACAAGATGATACAACAGTGATTGGTCTCATTCGAGACAACGATGAACTAGCCTTGTGGTGAAAACAGAACAATCTTGAACACTCAAAACTGTAAAAATGGTGGTAGAATTTAGGAGAAACTGTCTTATACTACAGCCTCTTACAATACTAGACAACACAGCATCAACAGTAGAGACCTTCAAGTTTCTAGACTTAAAATGGACACCTAACATCAAAAACGTCATCAAAAAAGCAGAACAAATAATGTTCTTTCTGAGCCAACTCAGAAAGCTCAAACTGTCCAAAGAGCTGCTGATTCAGTTTTACAGAGGAATTATTGAGTCTGTCATCTACACCTCTATAACTGTCTGGCTTGGTTCTGCAACCCAACAAGACAAGCACAGACTTCAACAGATAATTAGAATTGCAGGGGGGGAAATTACTACCAACCTGCCTTCCATTGAAGACCTGTATATTGCACGAGTCAAAAAGAGGACTGTGAAAATATTTACAGACCCTTCACATTCTGGACATCAATTGTTTCAACTTTTACCCTCAAAATGATGCTATAGGACACTGCACACCAGAACAACTAGACACAAGGACAGTTTTTCCCCGAATGCTATCACTCTGCTAAACAACTATTTCCCAGAACATTGTCAAACTATTTACTAATACTGTATTACTATTATTATTCTTATCCTTCATATTACCTATCTCTTCCCACTTATAACTATAACCTTGTTGCTTGTATCTCTACAATTTGTATTTGTTTCCTAGTATGATTTGATTTAATAACCTATAGTGTGATTTATTTTATTTAGTAACTTATGACTATCACTAAGTGTTGTATCTTATGATTCTTGATGAATGTATTTTTTGTTCTTTTCTTTTTATGTATACTGAGAGCATATGCATCAAAGACAAATTCCTTGTGTGTCCAATCACACTTGGCCAATAAAGAATTCTATTCTATTCTATTTGGTTAATAAAATATTTATCTCCTTATGAAGATTTTTCACTAGCTATCATTTAAATTTACAATGAAGAGAAACTAAGAAAAACTCATAGTATATCAATATTTAAAACTGATCACTTAGAAATTCATTAATCATTGTGTCCTGGAAGAACTACTTTCTGCATCATTTCTCTTGTAAAAAAAACCTCCCCAGTTATCTGAAAATAAGCTATTAATGTATCTTTGACCTCAGAAGAACTGCTGTCATTTTCTTCTTTGTGTGATGGAATGATGAAAAATAAAGAATCCCTTTGAAATTTAGAACTCTTCCAAATAGTCACTGCAACTACATTACTGTAGGTTAGTGATCCATGCTGACAATTACTCTTAACTCAAATCTTAATCAATTATAAAGTAATTATAACATAAAAATGACTGCCCAGTTCACAACAAATAATATTCCTGGAGAGAATTTAGGATCATTAGGGAGAATAGTGGAGAAATATTCCTCAGAATATTTTACTGTAAAAATCACACACAAAACACACACACACACACACACACACATGCACATGGAGTGAGGGAGGGAGACGGAGAGAGGGAGAGAGAGAGACATAGAGGATGAAAAAAATCCCTATGGGAATCAGGGAGATATGGCTTGTATGAATTTGAATATATTTCAATGAATAAAACATGTGAAGATTGAAAAGTGAGTCTGGATATGATATCTCCATTTGTTTTTAGTTTTAAACTCAGGACTCTTGTCTTACTCATGCCAATTTGTGAGCAGAAACTTCTTTCCCCTAGAGAATGCATACTCAGAATGGGTTGCTAGGTCGAACCTTATTATAATCAATGAGTAAGCAGCCTGAGCTACTGGATTAGTTTTACATAGTTTTACATGAAATCAGCCATGAATTCCAGATTGCAGATGCAAACTCTGCCCACCGCCTGGAGTTCAATCCTGATGGATCTCAAGGTTGACTCAGCCTTCCATCCTTCCAAGGTCAGTAAAATGAGGAACCAGATTATTGGGGGCAATAGGCTGACATTGTAAACCACCCAGAGAGTGCTATAAAGTGCTATAGGGTGATATATACTGTAAGTCTAAATCTTATTGCTATTGCTATTCATCCATAGAGCAGGATTTCTTCATTTGTAATGAGGCCATTCAACTGTACTCTAAACATTAAACACTCTCCTTCCCAGATTCCATAGGTGGTATTAGATTTGACCTAGTCCACGCACAACAATATCCCACAATATTAATGTAATATGTAAGCTAAAGAGACCACATTATTGTGTGTGTGAACTCTTGTGCTCCAGAACAAAAATATCAAGAAGTATTCAATGAGCTGCAGGTCAGGAATTTCCATTGGTGGGAACTTCATCATACCACCTAGTTCCTTTGTCCTATGCTTCTTTCTTTCCTTCTGCCAGAGCATTATTATGCCACTATTTCACACACCCAATCTCATTTTCTCTAAGCGATAGTTTTTCTTACATAGGTCTTTGGAGACAGCAAAGGCAGGAAGGTAGTGATGGCTGTGTGACTTTTTTGCCCACTTCCATTGGCCAGCTAGAACCCTAGATAGTTTTAGCAATTGATTGAACACAGCAGTGCAAATGTTGTGATGTTAATGTGGAACTTGCGGGTTCTACTCGATTGCTGTTTTAAAATGCCCAGAAGGTCCTGGACTTTATTTTAGAAAAGACTAAAAGCAGGCTTCTGTTGTAACAAAGCAAAAAGAGGTCCATGTTTAACCTTTCTTGAAACGAAGGTGTATTTAACTCAACATCTTACAATTCTTTTACCTCTTGAGTGATCCTAATTTAAAAGGATCACCATCTAGTGGCTCAAGGACGAAATTCAAGCTGTGCTTGTTACCTGATCTCACATTTTGAAGGAAACCAAATCTCAGTGCTCTAGCCATGCTCCCCTCTGAGGGACCTTTCCTGCCTTGTAGAACCTGCTTTCATTGCAGCCATATATGTCAAGAAGCAATGATTAGTGCATTAACTCACCGCTTATGCCACTTGAAAAAACACTACTTCAGTCTGTGAACAGTATGTCATTTTTGTTTTGTTTCGTTTTGTTCCTTGTGTTATGTGACCTTTTGTATAAGCACCAGAGCCACCACGGCAGAATAATTGTATAAAACTACTGTACTTGAGAAAATAACCAGGTAATTGGCCAACAGACAGCCTGCTGGTTTACAAGTGGCCTGGCTAGTCAATCATCCAAAGTTAGGCAGCTTTCATTATGTTAACAGAGTTCTTGAAAGCAAGAAATTGTATGGATTCAGGCTGCAGGAGATTATATCTCAGCCTTCTCGCTCAACTGGGCAATCAGTCATAAACTAATGAGACACAAATGGTTCACACGGGAGGTAAGAATTAAATCTGTTCTTCAGGAGTTTCAGAAGAACCTGGATTCTTGAATTCACCTTCTCACCTTTAAAAGGCAGCAAAGGAAATGACAACAAGAGCTAATCACAGATTTTGGAACCACAGGCAGCTAATCTGGAACAGGTTGACTGAAACTGGTTTAGGATGAATTTTTTACAGTAATTTAGACTAGTTTTCCAAGCATACCAAGAGGAGTATGCAAAACCAATGAGTGTTAGTATTGCAATCTCAGTTCTACTGAAACTAGCACAGTAAATAAGCAAAACACATATTTATATACCAATGGTACATTAGGGTAGGTGGGAATATGGCAATTTCTTGTTCTTTTGTTTGCAGTTGTTTTATTATTTGTATTACTTTGCTTATGGTAAGTTACTAGCTTTATGGAATTAAAATTTCTATTGGTTCTTCATGATTTTTGTAAAACTAAATTGCTACTTAGTGTTCTAGTATCTATGTTAATAAAATTTAATGGGAACTAACAATAGTAAATATATGTTGTATACATACATACATACATACATACATACATACATACATACATACATACATACATACATACATACATACATACAT
>JANHFT010004156.1:209372-224724 GCA_032467955.1 Pseudoxenodon macrops | reverse complement strand
GCCTTTTTGGCAATGCTGTTACAGTGAGCTCTGGGGCTTAGATCATTTGAGATGAGTACTCCTAGGTCCTTGACAGAGTGAGGGTTGTCTATGAGGTCGTATCTGCCCAGCTTCTATTTGGTGTTCTGATTTTTTTTTGCCAATGTGTAAGACAGAGCATTTGTTAGTTGAGATTTGGAGTTGCCAATTGTTCAACCATTCTGACACATAGTCAAGATCACTTTGTAGGACAGCAGTATTGTTGGTGGTATTGAATAGTTTTACATCATCAGCAAAGAGGACGCAGCTACTTATAATATGATCGCAAAAGTAATTTATGTAAAGCAGAAAGAGTATGGGTCCTAATATGCTGCCTTGGGGGACACCAATTAGAGACCTTTAGAGTGACAAATTTAAAAATGCCAGGTGAGTCTGCTTTTAATTGTGAACAAAAGAAAATTTAATAATAAACTTTAAAAAATTAAAGAATCTGAAAGAAACATCAAAAAGCTAAATAAGATTTTGATCCTATAAAATTATAAAAAGTTTAAGGGTCCAGATAAAATTGGAATAGTGAATCATTTACAATAAAATATTGGAATTAATTATAAAATATGAACAGGTTCTTGTGGGAAATAGATCCTGTTTTGGTTGTTACAAGATATAACATACATAAAGATTATTATGATTACAAAAACTGAGTCCTTGAGGGGATTAAAGATATTAGATAGACAAAAGATATATAGGCTTGCAAGATGGTGCAATATGTTCTAACTATAAAAATGCTTACAATTGTTTTTGTAAAAATGGAATCAGAAAATAATAGTCATAATATCAACAATGCCAGTAATGATGTCTACTTTTATGTCCAAAAGATGTTATTGAAGAAATGTGAGATGCAGAAAAAACTTTATCTGACAAGATATTGAAAGTAGATTTAAAACTGACAGTCCAAGAGACTGATTTGGAAAAATACATTTTATTGAATCTACCCAAAAAAAAAATTGGCTGAATTTTAAAATGGAAATACAAATGACAAACCAAGAAAGTGACCTGAATAATATTTTCCTACTAGCTTAAAAAATTGAAGATTTCTATGTGATGGGACGAACAAGAAATAAAGAAAAATAAAATGCTATAACAATATTTGAGTGAAATGGATTGAGATGGTTAGAATTAAATGGGAGAAATATAAAGTTGGTTTATTTGATCAAAGTTAAAATAAGATATGTTGTTCATTCTGGTTACCCTTTATAGATCTTCTGCTGACATTGAGGACTGAAAAGCTGCTGCTATTTATGGGATATGGGATATGAAATGAAGCAAAAATATTTGTAACATTAAAAGGTGAAAGCTTACTAAATAAGTTCTTACTAAATTATTAATAACAATTGTATATATTTTTATTTGCAAAATTATTTAATTTCCCCCCCCCTGAGAATTTGTTTTCCTCCAAAACAAAATTCTTTGTAGAACTTACCAAATGGTGGGAGATCTTTTACTGGTACTTTCTTACGAGAAGGATAAAGTGATACAGCAGGAACCTGTAAAACCTGGTTTGCTTTGGACTGCTGTTGCTGCTGAGTCTTTTGCTGCATCCCTGACCGATGTGTTACTGGGGACGTTTCAGCTTTTCCAGACCGTTTATCCCCTGGAGTTTTGGGTACTTAAGCAAAAAACATAGCATGACATAGATTAATATGATAACTGATTCTGTTAGAATCTTTGCATTTTGAATTGAGTCTAATGACAAATGGTGTTAATATATATTAAAAAAATGAAATATAATCTATTCTCAATTCTAAAATATTTATTATTCAACTGAAAGGCAATATCATTAAAAATAATATGGCATCATAATAAAGAGTAATAAAACTATTTATATAGTTTAAGGAATGAAAACATAAGATATCAAAAACAAAAGTACAATCTGCATTGATATACAGTAACCAGTTTGCTAATGCAAACAACCTAATCATAAAAACTTTTCTTACTTACATGGCAAAAAAATTATCTACATTTATTTTCATTTATTTATTATTTGTAACCTTCGGTAAACCTATATACCTTAGGAAAGTTTACTTTCAATTAAGAAATTAACAAAATTATAAAAAAATGAAGTATTTTAATAATAAAATCCAAATGTTTATGAATAGCCAGGCCTGAACCTAATTCCAAATAAAGCTACTATTAGTTTAAGTTGACTTGGGTGCAGTTTTTCTGTATCCTAATAGCTAGTACAGAGGAACATGATTCAGGATACTGTAATTTTGATTTTAAACTTATTTCATCCTTGTCATTTGGGATAGTAATAGAGAGCAAAAAGCAACACTTACGTGTATTGCTGGCTGGTTCACACTGCAAGGACAGTGCCTGGAGACTTTCTTCATCCATTTCCAAGTCTAGGTTAGAGAGATACTGTTTGACTTTTCGAGCCATCTGGGCATCTTCATATAGCTTTTTGGCATTAAGAAATGAGCTGCGGCGCACCCGTTTTTTGTGTCCACCTGTTTGTGCAACATCAAGTACTGCTGTGTTTGTACTGCCTTGGCTAAGAGACCTAGGGTAAAGGAAGATGATAAGTGTGAAATTGAGCTCATCGCTAAATCTTTTAAAGAACTATAAACATGCAAAGTTCTGCATGAAGTCAGCCTATGGTCAAAGCTCACATGCCTCATTCAGGTAAGTCATACAACTAAAATAAAGGCTAAAAATCAAGGATTTCAAAATCACATTTTAGTTATAGTCTATGCATATCTTCATTAAAATATACCCATAATACCTACTCTGCCCAAAATAAAACATAATGAAATTCTACATCATCGGGAAATGATCCGTACTAATTCTTGACTATAATATATTTCAAAAGCGGTACAGTAAAATGGGCTCATGCATAAAAATGTCCCTAGTGGATAAATAGAGATCAAATTTCACTGAAGCTTAATGTCAAATACTTTTTTAAAAATGTATATTTGGAAGTATATTTATTAAAACATTTAATTTGTTGCAAATACTGTAACAAATCTCTCTCCTCTTTTATTTTCTCCAGTTGAAATGAATTTCTTGTTATATAATAAAGACTTTTATTAGTTAATAAGGAAACAACATGCAGGTTTGGATGTTTTTTTGTATGGGAGTTATATCTAAGTCGTTAACAGCAAAAATGAAGTTTGTTTTGAATGAAGACTGATTTATAGAAAGATAATTTAGTTAGTTGAGCTGTAAAAAGCACTGTATTTAAAATGTAATTCACACAAATTTGGATAGCGCTCTTAATTTCTGAGACACATCTAAATTTATTTTTGATATAACTGAACCACCATCACACAACCCAATTTTGGAACACAAATCCCATTAAATGGGACTGCTAAATCCAACCAAAGTGTCTCATGACTTGTAAAGTTTCACAGCTCTTATATTTATGACCTCAAGCAAAAGAAGCACTAGGATTAAATTTGATGTAAGTAAAAAAGTGTTATCAAAAAGGAAAAAGTGCTAAGGCATCAGAAAATTAAAGAGAAGCAAGAAAAGTACAATGCAGATGTTCAAGAAAAGAATGGCTGCCTGTATTGTTCTCTCCAGCCACTTACCCCAGACTCCTCCATTTCTTCTTCCTGCAAGTGAGAGCCATGAATATTGAAGCATGGATTTAAGGAAGAGACAGAGAAAGATTATAAGCTCAGAAGAAAAGAGTCAGACTTCAGGACAAGCCGTAACAGACATCTCGGAATAGCCTCCTCTCAGGCACTTTTTCAGAACAATTAACAATTATATATCTTTGACATTGGATTGGGGCCAATAGGGCCATGCTAGTTCTAAATGTGTTTTGACTTCCCTACAGAACAAAACCAACTGCCCATACAACAAAGCAATAAAACCTGATTCAAAATTTTGGGATAGCTTTTCATTGGAAAATAAATTTTGGGATTTCTATTTAACAAGTAATTCACATTTCCTTGCCTTTCTGGGCAAGATACCACTAACAATATGAAAAGCTTTAATGAAATCAAGTGGAAGAGATTTATGTTGTACGACACTATTTCTTCCCCTACTCATCTGGCTCGATAAAAAGGTAAATAAGGTAGTGACTACCGTATTTTTCAGACTATAAGACGCACTGGAGTATAAGACGCACCTAAATTTACAGGATGAAAAGAAGAAAAAAATAGTTTTTGGCCTCTGCGTGTCATGTTTTTGCCCTCCCCGGCCCCCAGAAGCACTGGGCCAGGGAAGTCGAAAACGCGATGTGCGGAGGGCTTGGGAGGCCAAAAATGGCACCGCACAAAGCACTGCAGAATGCTTCTGGGGACCGGGAAGGTCAAAAATGTGACGTGCAAAGGGCTTGGGAGGCCAAAAATGGGCCTGTGTTTGGAAAAAATGGACCTGTTTTTGGAAAAAACAGGATGGGTCCGGGAGGCCAAAAACACCCGTATTAAGTCTATAAAATGCAACTAAATTTTCACCCATTTTTAGGTGGGATAAGGTGACTCTTATACTCTGAAAAATATGGTAATTGCACACTGCAATTTGACAGTCTTTTATTGTCGTTAATCAAGAATCTTACATTGTCTGCTCTCCTTTCTTGCTTAGAACACAAAAAATTGACCCTGCATGGACAGTCATCTTTATGTATACCAATGAATGAGTATTCTTTTCTTAAATTACTTTAAAACTCATACACGGTATATACTGTAGTAGTTGCATTTTGATCAACCATGGTTCATCATGATATTTGATAAATCCAAGAATTCAAAAGAAGTTCTGAAACAGAAAATCCTTCAAGATTGATATAGCTAAAACTAGTCAACATTAAACTTCAGATTTAATCTGATAGCACAATGTCGTGCATTTTTTTTTCTCTTTCTTTGCCCTCTTCTTACATAATCATAAAGTATGATTATAATATTATGAACTAAATTTGAAGCACAATTGATGTTGTTTTCTTAAGAGAGTCCCCCCCCTCTTCTTTCTCCTCTGTGTAAATGCTCAGGTACTTTACACCCATTCCTTCCCCACTATAATACTATTTCTGAATTGCACCTACATCTGATCCACTGAGAATGATAAAGGATTTAACATGAAATATATCAAATATATAGAATAATCACAACGATTGCTTGCACCGAATTAATTGTATCAATTAATTGTATCTTATGATTCCTGACAAATGTATCGTCTTTTTATGTACACTGAGAGCATATGCACCAAAGACAAACTCCTTGTGTGTCCAATCACACTTGGCCAATAAAGAATTCTATTCTATTCTATTCTATATTACTTAAGCCTTTCTTTCAATTGTAAATATGTAAACCAGTGACAGACACATCCTTCTGATTCCAACTCTTCTTTAGATTTTTGGATAGGTTCACCTTGATTAAAAAGCACTTTTGTCTGTAAGTCCACCAGTAAAATTTCACTCATTTTCTTGATTGCATTTGCAACTTGTAGCCGTCCAATCAATGACTGCTTTGACAGAATTCAGAACAAACAAATCAAATAAATATACAAAACAGCTTTAAGAATTCTGCCTGCATCTTCTTTCTAACTGTATGAGCCCACACAATGAGGATCACAAGACTATTTGATGACACTACAACATCTGGTTACATTAATTAGTATCAATTTCAAAGAATGTATGAGATGAAACATGCAGTCATTGAAATTTAATTAGGTCATGATGTCACAAAATCAGTTCAGAGTAAAGGCAGAAATTACAATGACTTTCCTCTTTAATCAACCTTTTCCTTTAAGAATAGTAACTGAGGTTTTCAATTTTTTTGGCTTTAGATTTTGCTGAGCTTTAATTCTGTTCTTAGAGCTTGATTTGGATTGACGTTTTATTGATTGCTCTTAGGTTTAATTTTAAATAAACTGATATTTTTTATTACGAGTTGTCATGAAAATGTTACTATGGCAACCTAGGATGCATATTTATAAAATTAAGTGTCCAAGCAATATCTGATCAAAGATCTTCATTCCACATTTGAGATATACTTTGAAAATATCAAAACCATTCGACATCCTGATAGTTTCAAATCATCAAACCTAGTCTGATGATTTATAAATGTAGGTTACATTATTTAGATGAGGAACTTTTTAATTTTATACTTTGTTTGGACCGAAGATGGATGATGTATCTATTTTCTGTATATAATATCCTCTTGCCAAAATAAGTCACAAAATAAATAGCCGTATATAGTTAAAACAATAATGAAAGGAGTCAGATATGGCTACAAATGTGACTTCTAAAACAATGAAAAATTATGGGTTCCAACTGGCAAATACGGCTTTCGTATGTCAGAACTCTTTGTTTATAATTATATTAACGTCTGATAGCAAGTGGAGTTGGCATAATGCTGTATTCCACTCCTTCTCTTTGAGTGATATTTGGATTCTCTGCTACCAACATCACCATAAGAAAGTAGAGAGAAAACACAGCTAACCTTTACTAGCCAAAGTCCATACCAATGACATAAATTACGCCCTTCACATTCTAGCTAGGTACTCTCTAAATGATCCAAGCATCATGAGTAAATTATTTTTTTTCCACTATGGCTCATATTGCCAGAAGGCAGGAGAAATTTAAACATAACTAAGATCAACATTCAGAGTTTACTTGGCCTCCACATCTAACAGTGCTGCCATAAATTCTTGAACTTTTCATTTGGGAATTTAAGAAGGCCTCGTAGACTTGGCAATTTTTTATTTTAAAAAGTGCTCTACTATAAAGATATTAAATTTTGGAATCTTGAGATTGTGTTTTGGTATCATATTCTGTCCTCAGCTTGCTATGCCATCCTGCCACTTTGTAGAGAAGACTGCTGCCAAGGAATATAACACTCTAATTCAGCAAATCTCCATTTTGGTTCCAGATGTGTTTTTCATTTCAGTTCTGAACAGAATCTGTTTACAGCAATCAAAGGAAAATTAGATTAGGACAAGTGTTTAAAGTGTCTTAAAATGATAGCTTTTGAATCCTTGTATTTTCTGAGATTGGTTATTTGCATGTCTACTGAGGACCATAAATACAAGATAGCATCAACAACTTTCCCAACCGCATGTCCAGTAAATTCATTGAAAGTACAACTCCTCAAACATTATATTAACAGGATATTAATCACTTGTTGGGTGGGAATTCTGGGAATTGGAGTTCTAACCCAACCCAAAAGAATAAATTATTCATTGTCTCTCCTGAAGTATTCATTGGGAATTTTCATTTCACATTTTACTCTGCTTTGTGAATTCTGGATCACTCACCACTTCATGCCAGACATGGGCAGCCTTTTTACAACTAGAGTACTATACTGCACATATACATAAGTCATGTAAATATTGACTTAAAGGGAATAACCCTTAAAATAATAATATTACATTTACTAAACGTACTACTCTTGTTTGATATTGTTATACATGTACACAAAAATTCCCCAATTTCAAAAAAAATCTTGAACTGATTTTTTTTTTGCACTTAATGAGCAAGTTGGTAGTATAATTAATAGAGCTCTGGATGCACAGTAAGATAGGCAAATTTCTAAACTGGTCTTTTATTGCTCCTTTATCCTTTCTTGTTCTCATTCATTCTCTTATTCTCACCCTCTGAATTGCTTACGGTACTCAATGCAACCCACTTCAAGCCAGAACCAATCATCATGCCATTACTGCAGTAGCAGCATTGGGAAATATACATATGTAGATGGATATGTCTACTTGTTTTAGAGTTTTAATTGGATACAATGTTTTTGTGATGGGAAAAAATCAAAAAGTACAACTGTACTGTATTTGGGGGTAGAGCAGTCTATGTCGGTGTTTCTCAACTTTAGCAAATTTAAGTTGTGTTGACTTCAGTTTGCTGGCTGGGGAATTCTGGGAGTGGAAGTCCATACTTCTTAAAGTTGGTGAGGTTGAGAAACACTGATCTATGTATTGCTAGTTTGTGAGTTGAAAGCCAACGTTTGTCCTCATTCATTCCAGGATTCCAATACCTTACTCTCTAACCTCACATGTAACAAAAAGGTGCACATATAACCCAGTATAGAAAGTAAAAGATTCAGAGTGGACATATTTAACTTCATAAAAGTAAGCCGTAATCCTACAGCAGCTTAATACTTCTTCAACAAGTACATTTAAACTTTATTTTAAAAAAAACCCTGCAATAAAGCTGAGACTTAAAATATAAATAAACGGATCTGACTAAGGATCAGTTAATAGAATTATTTGCTTTTCCCGATTGTTCTTTCCAGCAAATTGGCAACGAAAATAACCAAGTTTTGGACACTTTGCTACAAACATTAAATCACTCAGCCATGAAACCCAGAATGGGCTGTGTGGATCCCAACAGTGCACTTTATCTCTGTCAACGACATTGTTTTCCAATAAGAAAGCTCCCAGTGAAAGTTATTCTAATGTTATTCTTAAAATTCAGGAAAGGAAAGGAAACCGTTAGTAATATTTGGTAAGAACCAACAGCCTAATTTATATTGGACATGAAATTGGTATTAATAATTGTTATTGTTCAACCATTCAGAACTTATAAAAATATACATGCAAGACTTTTCCCCCCAGATTTAAAACAATAAATAAACATGAATGTTTTCCTTAAACCTGAGTTCACACTTGTAAATCATAGAATTCACTGTTGTCTGTTTGTGTGTACTAATCATAATCAGAAAATGCATAAGGGAAAGGTTAAATAGTATAGAAAAATATGAATAAATTGACTTTCAAAGAACTGAGATGAAACACAACGGAATTTCCAGAACAGCTAAAATAAAACAGACAGTTTCAACAGATGAGCAGAGCTGACATGATTCGATTTCTGTGATTTACTTATTTCTAAAGTATGATAGAAATTCTCCTTTTTCTACATTAGCCTACTTAATAAAGTTGTTCCATTTTTGAGGTCCAATTTATTTTCGGAAATATAATAGATGGCGAAAATGTCACCCCATATTTTACCTGTGAAACTCAAGTTCTGGAATATTGATGGGAAGAAGCAGTTCAGAGCCTACTATTTCTTCTTGTGATTCTTGAGAACTTGTTACAGTGCTTTAAAATCATCAACATTTTTTAAAGTATTTCTCTTGGTTGTTAGAATCACTAACAAATGTACTTTTAATTAGATATGCTTAATTTGATTCTTTAGAAAAGTAAATGATTCTGCTGTACAAAAGTTTAACAGGTACCAGATGTGGAATAGAAATTAATTCTAACTGCTATTGACATTTTTATACTCTTATTTCCTTTCAAGCTAGCCATAAACAGATAAGTGCTAGAATATGCTAGAGAAATGAAATTAATCAAGAGAGAATTAAAAACCTTGTTAGAAATCACAGACTAATCTCAGCTGGGGAACTTTAAAAATGTGGATCGTATATACTAAGTTTTATTGTTTAATTTTCCTGTTTGTCTTTAGTTAAATAAACTGACTACAATTTTGTTTTAATAACAAAACAGGTAATAAAGAGATGTAATGACTTCATGTGTTCAGAAATTGCCCACAAATAGCTATTTGAGGGTGACATTTGAACTGAATGTCAGTGTTTGAGTATTGGCTTAAAGGTCAATTGGAGGTCACTGCCTTGATTCAAACCCCGTATTCCATTTGCAAAAGAAAAAAGAAAAGAAAATCATTTCTATGAATGTTCTTCAGAATCTGGATATGGAGTCCAAATTCCTCTTGAACTAACTTGTTAAGTCACTTCCAATTCAATGGCTTAATCCTAAATAGAATCATTTTTCTTTTCTATGTAATTTTGGGGATAGGAAGTATAAATACCTAGCTTCCATTCTTTATATTATAGAAACACATCCCCAAACTACATAATTTAGGGGTCATCCTGTCATCCATCTTGTTGAATCACCTGTCTTTCTTTCCCAGGGTCTTCTTGGCTTCTCCTCCTACATTGCTCCATCTACTGTCACTCTCCGGATTATTAAAGCTCATAACACCTGCCTTCCCCCCCCCCCCAAATGCATCAGCAGATTTTTTTTCAGGTTCTTTCTGATATCTATTTCAAGCCCCTGAAAATTAATAAAGGTTAAGTATGTGTCCTTTGTTATTAACTCCACCTACTGACTTCACCGACACATTAATTGGCCACAGTTTGAAATATGTTTTTGATTTCTAGTTTAGCCTTCAGTTGAGGTATTTCATAGCAGTCTCCTGCCAAATACTAACCAAGCCAGAGCCTGCTTAGCTTCTAAGCCCTGACAAGGTCAGCAATGCGCTGTCACCTGCTGAAGCTTTAATAGAAGGGGAGCCACTAATTTAGGATGATCTAGGTCTGGGATGTGAAAAAAACCAAAGTATTTTATTTGGCTTCATTTAGATGACAGGTTATTTGTCTAGCCAAAGCAAACCAAAGCTGGACTATTTATTTATTTGATTATACAGCTGCCCATCTCATGTAAGTGACTCTGGGCAGCTTAGAACAAAATGAAGGTAGTCCCAAAGTTACAACCCTAATGGACCCTGTCCATTGAGGTCACAAATTGTAATGGCCAGTAAGTGAGATCACCTTACTTAATGACCCTCTCCCCTCCCTTGCTTTTCCTGATGCAGTCATTAAATCCCCAACCCCCAACGCTCAGTCACCTAAGGGAGCCTATAGCTCGCAGCAGAAACCAGCCAGGTACTTGCGGGATTTGGTCTGCTCCTTAGCCAGCTCCAGAATACAGCTGCACCCACCCTACCTTTCTGTTTGTTTGTTTTTTGCATCAGTTGGGCAGAGGTGCCCAACTGATGCAATGTGAGGCCTAGTTTTCCTACAGAGGCCTCCTTGTGGCAACCACTTTAAGTGGCGCTTCCTTAAACAGGACACCCCTTACAGGTTCACAAGAATGGCACACGCTTGCAGAAGAGCATGCATAACATTGCACTGAGTCACAACAACAAACCTGGGTGGCTTTAGGCTTCCTTGGATGGCTGGATGGAAAGTAGGCCTCGGCTTGCAAACTGTATCAGTCCTGCACATACTAGTAGTTTCTGCTGCTTTAGGCTACCTTTGGTGGCTGAATGGCTGGATTGGGAGCAGGCCAAAGGCCTGAGGGGACCTAGTGGGATAGGTGGGGAGAGACGGGTAGTGTGAGAGAAGTGGGGGAATTTGATTTCATATGATCTTTGGCCTAATCTCAAAAAACCTAATGACTCAAAACTCCGGTCTCTGGAAAAAACTCAGTATTTTTTCCCCCCAATGGTCTTGGATATGCAGAGAAAGAAAAGTAAAAAGAGAGTCAGAAGAAAGATGGGGAAAGTATGTCAGAGAAAGGAGATTCAGAAAACCAGCTTTGCACAGCACTTGCTGTTCCATCTCCATCAATAGTTTATGATGTAACCCCTGCCTCAATTACACCTTGGGAATGGAGCATTGAAACAGAAGAGGATATCTGGCAAACTCTCCCTTTTTTGGGCACTGTTGTACATTATTTTATAACTCACAGTATGTTGCTATTTACGTAACATTATACTATAAATTGCAATGTTCTTATTTTTTTTACACACGAGAGAGAGAGAGAGAGAGAGAGAGAGAGAGAGAGAAGGGGGGAAAAAGAAAGAGAATTAATGCAGATAGAAATAGCCGCATTCTTCCTGTGTATAGATCAGTGTGAGAATGAAAGCCAAAACAGAACTGCTCTGAGAATTCCATAAAATTGATTTTCATGTTTTTCTTTAGACAGTCTGCTTCTTCTTATCCCATTCTATTGTGGTTGCCAACCCTCCTGCTGAAATTAGTAATCAATTGCACAAAACCAAATGTTTAACATTTGGCAGAGTAAATTCTGCAGTTGTTCTTTGAAAGACAGAATGGCATGAAACTTCACTACGACTTACTGCAACAGAGAACATATTTTAGAACTATGGGACAGGTGGAGATCTAGAATTCCATGCTATTAGGGCTCAATTATGTGATCAGAATAAATTATGTAAACCAAGCATTTTTTCCCCTAAATATGTTTAACATGCATAATTCAATGTTTAAAGTTGAGAAGGCTTTGATTAGAACCATGGAGCAGAATTGAAAATAGAAATATATGGAGCATGAAAAGGATATTAGTTGTGAAAAGAGAGTAGCAATAAATTAAGAAAAAAAGAATTCAGGGGAATAGAAAGCTAAGAAAATTAAGCAGACACGGTTTGTTTATTTGTGTATGTGTGTGCACACACTTAAGTTTTACACAGCTCTGAATTCATTTAGTAAGAATTCTATTTTGCAAAACACCTGAGAATAAACTAGGAAACCAGGCTCCATTTACTTACTTACTTATTTATTTATTTATTTTGCAGAATTTTATTGTTTTACTTATGTGGAGCATGCTAATATTATCATGTTCCAACTGAAACCTTCCTATGCTTTCTTCTTATGTCAGGTCAAGAAAGGGACTTCCTTCATCGCTATCTGCCCACCTCTACTGATCAGGATTGCTCTGCAGGAAAACTTGTGCAAATTAGCCTAGAAATTAAAATCTTAATTCTCTGTAAAATTGCAAATAAAGCTATATCATCTGCTTATTTATTTCTCTGGCCCTAACTCCACATAGTCATGCTCTTGTGTCCCTAGTCTTTGTGAGCTACACCAATCCCTTATTCCTGTACTCACTTGCCCCCACCCCCTTTTAGATCCCAATTGTCCAAGCTGTCAGCAAAATAGACGAAAGGGGGGGGGGAATCTACTATTTTATTTGAGGAAGAAAAAATACAGTATTTACAAAATTCAATTTTAAGAGTATTCTAAATGTTATCTGTGAAAATATTAATCTTTACCCTTTTTTTAAACCTTTGATATAGTATCTCCACCTATCTTCATTGCAGTGCCTTTAAAATAATAGAGAATGTTGAACTGGATTATTGTTGCTCATTTGCCAATCTCCATAGGTTTCCATCAACCTCCTTCCCCTTAAGAAAGAGATGTGATGGTCAAGCTGCTAATGAGTTTCAATTATCATTCTTTGCAGGATCTAATTGTCTACACAATCATGCCAGAAGCTGTTTTCCTCCTCCTCTCCTCTATTTTTGTTTCAGTATTTTTCCATATTTTTCTTTATTTTATATGTAATTATTGCTTGGGAGATGCCCAAATAGATATGGGAGGAAGGACGGTCAAACCGGCCAAGAGAATTCTAGAGTTGGACCCTCCCTATTCATGTTTCAGGGCCTTCATTGATTGATCTTTCCTTCACTGGTTGGAGATGTATTAAAACGTATTAAGCAAAGGAGAAGACTAGCATGGCCATGGCAAACCATTGGTGCCAAAATCATAGGCAATTATGATGTAATTATACGAAGGCTGATATTACATATTTGCATCAGGATGTAATTGTGCTCAATAGTGTTGGAATATCTAATAAAAGTACATGAGTTGTGACATTTTTATGATTTCATCATTATGCAGGTGGTATCATTTGTCCCTGCATTGCTGATACAGAAAATCAAAATCCTTTTAATGATTGGCACTCTCACAATGAGGACACCATTCAGCAAAGTTTTGGAACAGAGACAGAAGTGCAATAAGGACTGGCAACAGGAACAGCAAATTTAATGCTGGCATTGTTTTGTGCCAGCCCAAAGTTGGGTGAAAAGTTTTTTGGCAATGTCTGTCCATGTACATGTGGTTTAAAAAAAAAACACTTTATTTTCACACTATTTCTGTGGGTCAGGAGCCCAGTAAAATACTGATAACTTTGACTTCATGTAATGAATTATAGTAATGCACTTACATAGAATTGTCACTGGCATGAATTTGTGTGGTCTTGGTCTGAAATAAATACTCATTTGTTCACACAAACCTATTCCCAGACTGATCATGTTTACCTACTGCCTTGTCCTAATATATTACACATACCATATTTCTTCACTCTGTACTCATGATGTAAAAATCCATTTTGTGCAGAACAAACATACTTGTGAAGCAATTTTTGTTTTTGGTTTCTTCCAAATTATGATCTATCAGTGATTGTTTCAGGCAAGATCAAAGATAATTTCATCTGTGAATGTAACTTCTTGTTCAGACTATGTTTTGGCAAAATCTCTCTTGAAGCCCTGATGGGCATTTTGCCTGAATAAAGACTGGAAGCTCTAGGACATGATCCATGGGGCATAAAACCTAACGTGAACAAAACCTGCTTAGATGTACTAAGAAAGAAAAACCAATTATAACACCCAAAAACTTAACTAAACAAATAGCATTGAGATGACGCAATCATACACTGTTGATTTAATATCATTGGCAATCTTCACAAGACTAGTATTAATAGTAGTGGTGGAATGAGCAACAGAAGCATCTCTGAATACTTACCACCTACTTACAGTGTTTATATGGCTGCTTACTTCAATAATGATTCCAGGCAGCTCACAACAATCCACTGAAACATATACATTAGATAAACATCTAATCAAAAGAACCCTTCCTCCAAAGTGCTAAATAGCACCCCAACTCAACTCCCATCCTAGTCCAATACTTCGGAAAAGAGTCTTCATGGGGCTCTAACAGGCTAAAAGGGTGGGAACTCTGAGATCTCAAATGGGAGGCTGTTCCAAAGGGCTGGAGTGACCACCAAAAAGGCACATCTTTGAAGTCTCAACAAGTGGCAACACCCCCCTTTCTAATCTAGTAGTATAGGCAGATACTCTTGGGGAGAGGCGATTTTGCAAGTAACCTGGCCCTGTGCCTGTAGATCTTTAAAGATAATAATTAGCATCTTGAAATGCACCAAGAAAACAACTGGGACCCAGTGTAATTCATGCAGCAGTTATGTTATTTGTACCACAGGGTACACAAAACTGTGGGCTGCGGTATATTGAACTAGATGCAACTTCTGGATGGTATAGAGCAGATGGCAGTCTGAAGTCAGGAGTGATTGTGAACAAAACCACGTGGTCCAGAAATGGGTACAATTGGCATACAGAATGGATTTATGTAAAGGCTCCCCTGGTCACAGCTGCCACCTACTTTTTCATCAAAAGCTACAAGTCCAAGAAGACTCCCAAATAGCACAAGAGATCTGCCTGGGGCAGTGATTCCCTGCCAATAAGTAGATATTAAATTGTCCTGTTCTGGGTGGGAATGGAAAGGGGGTGCAAAACCCCGCAAACACTCTGTCCTGCTACACTTGAATTGCAGCTCAGTTTCTCCTCACCCAGACCCTTATTTGTGAAAGTGTAATATTTCCCTAAGTAGGAGTTACTCATATTAATATCCTGAATCTCTGTGGAAATTAAAGAATTACGCTGAAAGTTGTTTAAGACCATTTTTTAAATTGCTAATAATATTGCATCTGTATATGTTTGAACAACCTGGAGATATAAGAGAAATGGGAATCATATTTATAAATAGGTTCAACAATAGTAATGTACCTGTTTTTAAATGACATAAATTAC
>JANHFT010004156.1:182203-204739 GCA_032467955.1 Pseudoxenodon macrops | reverse complement strand
CCAAAAATGGGTGGGGGAGGCACTACACCCCCCATGCCCCATTTTTGGTCCCAAGAGGCTTCAGGGAGGCCTGCTAGCACCAAAACAGGGGGGGTGCAAACCCCTGATCTTCCCAATTTCTTTCCCGAGCACACACTAGTTTCCTCCTGGATTCTTCCCTGCTTTCTCCAATCGCCCCAATTACTTTTCCCAGCACACACGAGTTTCCTCCTGGATTCTTCCCTCCCGTGTCTTCTATCTCCCCAATTTCTTTCCCCAGTGCACGCTAGTTCCTCCTGGATTCTTCCCTGCTTTCTCCGATCTCCCCAATTTCTTTCCCTGGTACAGCATGTATAAATGTCCGGGCCCCACGCATGTGTGGCAGAGACCTGAAGCCCAGCTGGCTGGCGGGAGGCGAGCACTCATGTGCAGTGGAGCTGGCCTGGCCAATGGCTGGCATGCCTGGAGAGAAGGCTCTGAGTGCCACCTGTGGCACATATGCCATAGATTCACCATCACGGCTATAGAAGAAAGTCTGCAATGCAACATGAATAAGCATGAGGATATCGTATAGGTTATTATGAAGACATAACAAGCAACCAGAATGCTACTGTGACATCTGAAACTTCAAAAGTGGGGCTGTGTATATTGCTTTATTGATAGTTGGAGGTTGCAGCAGTGGTTGCAAGAAGTGAGAAAGGGAAGAAAAGAGAGGAATTGGGGGCAAATAGGTCACAGTTGAATATTGGGCAAGACACCATCTACATCAACTGAGGAATATGGGAGGGATTTCATCAAAACCTGGAATAAGGGATCCATTAAAGGTTTTGTTTCCACATATCTGGGAATCATTCAAAATAAATTGATACAACTTTTAGGCTATGACATTTCATGTTCCATTTTATATCCATTGCATTCATACTTTATTTTGTACCATTTAGGCCAGAATACTAATATTGTTCTTTTAATATAATGTTTAAGTAGTATGATAGTAAAAAAGCTGTATGCCATGTAATGTTAATATATGACTCCCTCTGTTTCTCACTCTTTTAGAAATAATGGTACCTAAAATCAAGAATTACCTAGTTCAAGAAGTCTTTATTCTCAGGGAACTTTGGGAAAGAATACACATTGAAATAAGGGTGGTGGGAAGGGCTTCACCATTTATTAACTTTCTGCAAGATCACAGCAGATATCCATCTATTTCATCTGAAAGTACTCCGGTCAATTTTGAGTGTGTATCTAAAGTAACATGTTAACTTGTGTTGAATAAACAGTGTTTGTTTCTGGTATGTGATGAAATTATAATCTGCAAAGGGGAAAAGGGTGAGCTACTTATGGTGCGGACTTGCTCTTGTTCTCCTTTTCTGGTAGCCAACGCCAGAACTATTTCATTTGCTTATATTATACAAACATGATTAATAAAATATCCATGAAGCTGGTAAAGGCCAGATCACAAGGACTGACTATTATACTACTGTATGGTCATAAAAAGAATGGTATGATAAAATAGTAGTTTTTAAGCTCCAGGGAAGAACTGACTGTTCAAGAATACCTCTAATGCTTCTAACTGCAGAATACACGGCATTTTTGGCAAACGTTTCAACATAGCAATAGCAGCACAGGGACTATCTCACACATACACAAACACACACACACACACACACACACACAGAGGGAGGGAGGGAGAGAAACTATTAATTTTCACTTTGCCTGACTTTGTGCAAGTTTGCTTTCTATAATTATAACACTAGAGGTCATTGCAATGGAATTACTAGTCTTCAAATTATACAAGACAATTCTTCTCAAGGGAGTTGGACAAATTTGTAAAACAAATACAGTTGAAATTTCAGACATTAATCTCTTTTGTACGTGGTCTGGGAAAAAGAGAGCCCTGAAATGAAATTTTACCCTAAGGCTCACAAAATGACATATCAATTTTATTTTCAGAACAAGGTTTTACATTAGACAGTTAGTACAGCATTAAGCTTTTAAAAACATTGCTTTTACTGCTGAAACAGAGTTGCAAGATTGGAAAAACTTCAGCAACTCGGCAACAAGCTATATGTGTTATCTTGCATCAGAACCAATGTTCCTGAATTTAGATCATGACTTGAGCTGGAGATCCAAATTCCAAGGACTTTAGAATAGATGGGACTTCTCCAAACCAGGGGTGGGTTCCGGATATTTCTGCTGCTTGTTTGCTCAGGATCGTGCTGCGTGCTGCGTGTGTGCGTGAGAAGCATGCATGCACGCAACAATCAAAAATTTACTTTTGCGCATGTGCAGAAGCAAAATCCAAGATGGTGGCATCCACGGAGACACCGACGGGACCAGCTCTGTAACGTCATCACCACCTCTGCTCCAAACCTGATGTGCTAAGCTACCACTTCCCCAACCGGCTGATGTCTTAGACTACCACTTCCTATCATGATGGGAATTGCAGTCCCAACACAGCTACAGAATACCTAATTGGCAAGATCTAGAGCTTTCTTTTATATTCAAAATACTAGTCTATTTAGTTATCACTTACAGGTTTTGACATCATGATTGCAGTCCCAAGGGTGTTAATTAAAACAAACAAATGTGAAGTTGTACCAAAGTGATGCCTTTAAGCCTGGATTAAGTTGCCTAAAGGAATCATCGCTTCCTGACATTGTATTTGTAATCCTTGAGAAAGATTAGTGCGTGCGTACACACATTTATTTATGCTCTGGAAAATGCAAAGTGTTTATTTTGATTCTCATTGCCTACATATAAGATTTTGTTCCCCATCACCATATGATAAATAATGTGTCTGAAAATATACAGATCTCAGTTAACTTACATAACAGGCTCTTATGGCAGGTTTCCAGAGTTAGTTCCCTATTAGAGAATGTATACATAACTGACATGTAACCTAATCCCTTTTACATCTATTATTTCTTCTGCATTTATCACATCTACTACCAACGCTTAAGAAAACTTTCCAGCTACATCTCTGAGCAAATACAATTCCACTCCAAGGTTAAATAGCCAGGGAAGAGTTTACTCAATGCTTTTGTTCCTTATATCTTCCTTGAGAAAGACCAGTCTAGCTGAGAGAAAGGAAATATTTTGAGCCCACAACCATCTATTAAATATTTCACAATTTAGAAAAAAAATCCAATGCCTGCAGATTTCTGATTGCAGATTGCAATTTTTGGCTATGCTCAACCCTTTCCCCAATTCTTATGTTCCTGATACAGTTTGGATGGACCTGCCTACTGCTCCTTTCTTTAGGCAAGATCCCTGGAATTCTTTTTTCTTCTCCTTGCTACATGTGCAAGATATTATTAAACTCCAAATACTATTTTAATCTGGTTTGTGGGTTTGTTGGAAGGAATGTCAGTTCAGTTCAGTTCAGTTCCAAGTGGGAAAAAAGACACTGGAAACATGGAGACTGCTTGGAAAGATGGTTTAATGATGAACAGGATCACATGGCTTTAGTTCCTGAGCAGAATCACATGCTTGAGTTCCTGAGCAGAAAAAGGGCTGAGATGCTGAGAGTGCCTTGGTTTTATGCCCTCTGTTGGGCATTGTCTTTGAGCTTGTATTCTGATTGGTTGTCAGTCTTCCATGGGTCCATGCAGGGTCAACTCTGTAGGCTGTGTTTTGAGTTCAAGTTTGGCCTGGTGAGGTAATGAAAGGGCTTTGGGCAAGTCCTAATATGGCTGTCTGAAGGAGGTAGATCTTTGTTATGTAGAATAGACTGGCTCAGGCCCATTGATAAAGGGGGGGCTGAGTTTCTACTTCTCTGAATTGCTACTTCTATTTTAGGGGAAATATTCTGCCTTTTTAATATTTCCTAAAATATTTCATTTTTCTAGGAGAGGGATAGGTTTTAACTTCCAATAGGTTATAATCTGGTTATATATTGAAGAAATCATAGGATTAGGGTTAGGATTAGATACTGCCATTTTTATTTTTATTTTGGTTTCAATTATTCACAAAGAGAAAAACATTTTCATTCTTTTGGCCTTGCTCCCTAATTGCTGATCAAAAGATGGAAACTAAAGTGGAAAGCTATATGGTGGCAATCATACCACTTGAAAAGAATAACTGCATAACCCCTTGTTGTCCTGGCTGGGTGGGTGAGACCCAACATATAGCCCAGTTATGTGCTGGCTGAGTATATAGCCTATTGTTCTTCTTATTTCTTTATACCCCTTCTTTAGCGGAAAACAACCATTACATGCTTAACGTTCCACTTAGTTAAATATCTTAAAAGCACAAATAGCACTTAGACTTATATACCACTTCACAGTGCATTGCAGCCCTCTCTAAGCAGTTTACAGAGTCAGCATATTGGCCCCAACAATCCTGGATTCGCATTTTACCCACCTCAGAAGAATGGAAGGCTGAGTCAACCTTGAGCCTGGTGAGATTCGATCTGCCAAACTGCTGGCAGCCGGTGATCAGCAGAAGTAGCCTGCATTACTGCACTCTAACCACTGCACCACCGCGGCTCTTAACAAAACTCTGTTGTCACATAAAATAAATGTATATGTAGTTTTTTGTGCACGGTTTTTTTTTCTTCCCCCATTTTTTCTGCAATGGGGCAGAGAATTCAGTCCCGCTTAGTCCACAGTCTTTCTACCTCACTGAAATGATGATGTAGTTACAATTTTAGATGTATGTGAGGTAGCTTATCATGATTTCCCTGCCATGTATCCATATCTTGTTGCATTATCTTTATTATAATTGCGCCATGTGAATAGGGCAATCTTGAACACCTAATAATAAAAGGTAAATGACAGATACTGCTGGGTATTGGAAGCATCAACCCATTATTTAATCACAAACTCAAAAAAGGATACAGGAACATAAAGAAGCCACCTTAATACTGTGTTAGACCATTGGTACATCTGACATAATGTTGCTCATACTGACTGATGGTATGAAATAGAAGTCCACAATAGAAGTCCAGGAAAGAATATTTCCAGCTCCACTTACATAGCCGGGGACCTTTCGAGAACAAAGTAGGTATAGTCCTATAGTTACTGAACTGTAGAAGTGGCATTTTCTGCCTGGAGTTTCACCGAGGATGCAGCTAGAATGGAGTACACAGCATGTGGTTGTATAAATTGGTATAAATCTTCTCTTAGCATCCAGTTGTATTCCTGTCATTCATGACATTTGCTGTCAACAGCTAACTAAATAGTCTCATTAGATAGAGTCTGCAAAAATATTTTGGTTTACCTTCTGACTTTCACTGATTAAACAAGAATGTCTCTAAAATGGAAGCTGACAAATTAATGAGAAACACAAACATGCCTTGCATGTAAAATTGCTGAGCAACAAAGTAATGGCTGCTTGTCTGGTGCGTGAGGATGATCGACTGACAGTGACCACACATTAAACTCCCTGGGCAATAGTGGTGATAACAGTGGCTGAAATGTCAGTTATCTTTTCTTCTTCCCAGTCTCCCATGTTTTTAAGGTGTGGAATTTTTCCCCAGAGAAACTGTGTGTCCTTAAACTGACATTAATTGGTATTGCATGGGTCAGGAGAAAGGTAAAACAGGATGTGACAGAGAATATAAACAGAGTTTGTTACCAGTTCCCCCCCCCCTTCTCTTGAAAAACATAAATAAACTGAACAATCCTTTATTATTACATTCTTGGCCTGGGCTGTGTTACAGACCTTTTAATTTTTATGTGCTAAGGTTTGATCGTTCACCCATAAAGTATAATAAAGTTACACTTTAAATATTTACTTGAGAATGAATTACAAGAACAAAACACTGAAATAATATACTGTTACATACTTAACACCAAAGATGTATATTGAAATAACTTGGAGACAAATTGAAACATGACTTATGGGATTATTTTGTCACAGCTACCACATCTGGTTTGGGGAAAAATCCCCACTACTGCTAGATGAAGCTGTACTTTGTAAAGTCTGTATTACTGTGGATCATCACCATTAACATAGAAAAAAAAATAAAAACGTGGACTGTACTGTAATGTTTGAAAAGGTTTAACTCCCTTCTAGCACTGCTGATGTTAGCTAGTTTGGTAATGAAATGTTTGCAAGAACACCAACTTCAGAGAGCATCAAGGACCCTATAGTTCAATCTTGAGCTCCAAATTTTCTCTTCTATCAATGGGATGAATAGGTTTGTGAAAACCTTTAATCATTTAACATGATTCTTTATTGTTATAGATTTATGTTTAATTGGAGAAACATTAGTTGTTAAAAATTGTATTCCTCCTCACTGTTCTTTCTTTACTTCTTCCTTTTAAGATTATTGTAATGGCCACTCTGTTTTCAGGGTATTGTTACATAAAAATGGCAAGACATCCAAATTCACTACAGTGACTAGAAGATGTACCAAGGGCCACAAAAATGGCTTTGGGAACAATAGGGAGCCCTGATGCCACAATTTACTTAACTCTTCTTGTTTATCATCCTTTTATCAACTTTCTTGCAAGGCACTGTAGTTATTAAATGGTAAGAAGAGCCTTTACACAGGAAAACTAATCAGAGTGGGGCGAAATGTGTTACCCATTCACTTTCTATGCTCCATATGGGAATAATCAATGGTGGGATTCAGCCAGTTCGCACCACTTCAGGAGAACTGGTTGTTAACTTTCTGAGCAGTTTGGTGAACTGGGCAAAGAACCGGTTGTTAAATTATTTGAATCCCACCACTGGGAATATTGGATATTTAAGTGCAACTTTACATTCAGGAAGTGAAAGTCTTAAGCTGGGAGAAGCCTCAATATTGTAGCTCAAATTTTGTATCAATTCAGAACGAAACCAAAGGGCTTAGAACAAATTAATATGAAGGAAGATAGCAAATGTTGGGCTTCTAAATGTGCTTTTTTCCCCCGTTGCAAAGTAACATCAATATGTAAACAGGGAGCTTAGGCTGTACAGGACAAAAAAGACAAACAATACAAGATGTTATCTGCACCTCAGGGTTGAACTGTAGAGTTCTTGGAGCTCTCTGAAGCTTGATTGTGTGCTTGCAGTGTTTTGTTACCCAACTAGGTAACATAATCAGTGCAAACAAACTAGGGAAGGAAGAATAAATAGAAACTGGAAATGTTGAACGTGTTAACCTGAAAGCACCTTTCTGTTTTACTTATTTTATTATGGAACATAACCATATTGAGCATCCAATATAAATTCCTCTGTATACTATATGAATACAATGGGAAAGAATTTGTTTGTTTTCCATCTACATATAAAGTGATTTTGTTCTGGGTGGCCTCAGCTATTTGGATTCTCTACCTAATTTTAAGCCATTACATTGGTTTCCTACTGCTTAGGATCCTATCTTAGTATCTATTGCTATCCAGAAGACCAATGGTCTCTCAGAGGCTGCTGAATTATAATTCCCATCATATCTTTTCATTGATCATGTTAGGTAGAATTTTTAAGAATTATAATTCAGTAATGACTGAAGGTTCAACAATTCTAAACCTCTGGCTAGTCACACACACACACACACACACACACACACACACACATGCAGAGCAGGAGCAGTTGGACGATTCTTAAGTGATAGTTTTCTATAATAGAAATAATAGAAAGTTATAATGGATTTGCCCCGTTAGTGAACATTCACCAGAGACAGTTACCAGTCTCAGCAAGTCACTCAGCAGCAAAACAGACATGCCTCAAAAGGTGCATGTGTTTCTGTTAAGGAGCCCTTCTCTGATGGGTGTGCATGGGGGGGGGTGTTTTAAAAAAAGTCAGGTAACAACCATAGTTGTATGATTGCAGCCACAATCATGTCTTTTTTGACACCATTTGTGGTTGCCTCTGGGTCCTGAGCTACATATCAATAAGAAAGGAGCTCAGCTAATAGAATTATGTGTAGGGCAACATTCTCCCTCTGAGACTTAGAATTCAAACTCTGAATTCAATTCAAATTATAAAACTCTGTATGGGATTTACAGATGAAAAATGATGAGAAAGTATTGTTCATCTTGCCTCTATTTCTGTGCTGATATTTTTATTAAAGATTTGGCTCTTTATCTAGGTCTTTGGGGAGGAAGAGTGAGATCTCTTGCTTCATTCCCTCTTGTCTGTTGTGCTTGCCATGTTGTAGCAGGCCTTTGGATCTGATCCTTCAGGACTCTCTTTAGATAGCTAGGATTGATCCTTTATTTGAGTTGCTTTGCATTTTGCGAAATCCAGTCATTTTAATTTTCACATTGAAGTTGCATTGTTATGGGCCAAATTTCCAATAACTGATGCAACTATTGCAATTATACCTAGTGTAGTGCAGTAGTTGCAGTATTGTACAGAGGGTGGACACACTGAGTTTCAATCCCCCACTTGACTATGAGGTTCACTGGGTGATATAGTGTCTGCTTGTTTCATCAAGGTTTTTCACACATCACATGAAGCTGTAAACTACGGTTGACAAACCAGAATGACTAGATCCACATAAACAAACCAATTTCTTTTAGCTTAGTGAGATCTTGAAATCCTGTCTATCTTAGTTCAGTCAAAAGCATAGGACTGTGTTGCGAAGATAAAATGAGGCTGCCTTAAACTGCCAAAGGAAAGGAGATAGAAAACAAAGAAAACATGGATGGAAATTGTGTAGAAGACACTGAGAAAATAAAATCAAAGGTGAAAGCAATTGCCCCATTAGTTTTAAGCAGAATGCTTATAGATAGCTTTCAAAAGCTAGTGGCTTTGCCCCCCCCTCCTCTGTGAACACTGACCTAGTAAACTGCAAGAATGGAATCTATAAAGGCAATTAGTAAACAGAAATATGTCTCATATTTCTACCTGTCATTCATTTAGGGGTTAAATTGCTTTAAAGGTTAAAGGAGCCATGGACACTTGCTCTCTAAAAGAGCCCCAAAGCAGCCTATCAATCTAATTTATTTTAAATGCTGCTTTCCTGCCTGGTGTTGCATATTATGAATATATTAGTCTGATGTCATCTTGACTTAACATGCATGAATTGCTAGCTGTCCCCTTAGATTTTCTGCAGTGTGAACTTCACATTGTGAGGTGAGCAAATGGAAGGAACAAATCAACAAAAAGAGTTCATTTTCCAAATTATCCATTAATATTTCCAACACGTAGAATTATGGATGCCCAAAGGAATGTAGATGTAGCCTAATATGAGATTCTGAAATGCTTTTCTTCAAGGAAGTGTGATTTGCATATTTGGGGTTGAAGGATGAGGGCCATAAAAAATAGTCTTCCCAGGTAGATAGCCAACATAATTAAAGATTATAGCAGAATATATACATAGATTATTTCAGTGTTCTATAATTAATATTAGCTAACATTCAACAAAACTGCGCTTGAACTGTCAATCTTCGTTATTTTTCTTTTTAGTCAAAGCTTCAGCTTTCATTTGTTCCATTTTAGTTTGCTAAAGTTGTTCAAGGCTTGAGGAATGCTTTGGAAAATGTGAGCATCCCAGAAGAGGCTGGCTCACCAAATGTATATTTTAACACAGCAGAAACCAAAAGAACCCTCTAGTTGTGATAAAGCATCTCTTATTGTTGGGCATTGAAAAAAATGCACTCTTGACAAGTCTCACATAAAATTATATAGCCGGTCACATGAAGGGTCTACACATGTAAAACTTTGTGGTTAAAACTATTTAAGAAAATATAAATAGTGAAATACACCTTTTCACAGTTAAGTCAGTCTGAATAAGACAATCCAGTCAAGGCAAGACTAATGATTTGCAGAACAAGTTATTTTTGTGGCAACACATACTTATGTTAGCAGCTCTATGTTGCCCACAGCAAAGGTTCCTCTAAGACTTATTTGTGAAGAAAAACTGTAAGCAGGAATTGGGTATACCTACGGTCAGAGGTGGGTTCTGAATCTTCTTACTGCTGGTTCGCTCAGGGTCACACCATGTGTGTGGGGGCAATAAAAAAATCCAAAATGGCAGCACCCACAGAGACACCGAAGGAACCAGTTCCGTGACATCATTGCAGAATTACTACCTACTTTATAGAACTGGATAGAATCTGTAGGAACCCATCTCTGCCTACAGAATTTTGAAAAGAAGATAGATATATCAGTGATTACTGGCTCGATATAAGTATGTCACTTTAATACATAATACTGTATAATACCTAGTACCTTTTGGGGTGTGGATTATGTGGAAAGTTTGAATCTGTACCACACTAGCTTGCTTAAAGTTCTTCTTAATTGTGGGACCTGTGGAGATAAGGCCTAGGGCCATCCCTTGCACTCTTGGTCTGAGCCAGTGCTTTGGTTTGCCCACTGCTCTGGTAGGCAGAAGCCCTCCATTAGGTGAGGATAGGCAAAGGAGGGGAATCACCTGTCCAATTTTAGTGAGCTAGATGACCTTAGGGTTTCAACTTGCAGGGATAAGTACCCTCTGATATTTTGTCTCCTGCTGTTACCATTGCCAGCGAAGGAATACATTTGCTCAGAATTCCATTGAGTTTGGAATTCTGCATGGATAGAACTTGGGAAACAATACCATTTAATGGCATTTAAAGAGCTGCATTGGCGCAGTAGTTAGAATGCAGTATTGCAGGCTAATTCTTCTACCTGTTGACTGCCAACAGTTCAGCAGTTCGAGTCTCACCAGCTCAACATTGACTCAGCTTTCCATCTTCCAAGATTGGTAAAATGAGGACCCAGATTGTTGGGGGCAATATGCTGACTCTGTAAACTGCTTAGACAGGGCTGCAAAGTGGTATATAAGTCTAAGTGGTATTGCTAGTGCTATTAATGCAGTAGGACTTTGAGGGTGATATGCCTACCATTGAATTTTATCTCAATCACCTCCCTTGTTTTACAAAACTTTTCATGAATGTGTACAGTCTGACCATTAAACTATTCCATTAATAACAGGTATGGCAACCAATACATCTTAATAGTCATAAGCAGGGAACCTTAATCTGAAAGTATTTTGCCAGATCCCAATAAATGCATAGAGCTTTTCAATCAGCATAGTAACTTCCAACATAAAAGTGAGACCCTTTGAGTCATTTTTCAAAGTCATCATTCCCCAAATCTCAAATGGTTATGTTGCTTTTTACTTATTTGTTTTATGACACACAACAAATTGAGCAGATAGCCATTTATATATTACTGTTGCAAGCAATAAAGCTTCCTATGTTTTGTTCTTAAAATCCATACTGTAGACCAGGGGTGTCAAACTCGATTTCATTGAGGGCCGCATCAGGGTTGTGTTTGACCTTGCGGAGCTGTTGTGGGTGTGACCAGGGTGGTCACGGCCAGCTCAACGTCACTCGTGTAGGGAACGCCTGTGGTGGCCCAAGCACTCTGCCAGCAAATACAGGCTCCCAAGCTCTGTTTTCAGCTGTGACAGCATCCTGCAACCCTGCCAGGGAAAACTGAGCTTGGGAGGGCTGCCTGTGGCCCTCCTGAGCTCCATTTTTGCTGGCAGGGGCATCATGGGCCAGTCCTTTGCTGCTGCTAGGGTGGCCTTGCTGGCCAGATCTAAGCACCCTGTGGGCAGAATCCAGCCCCCGACACCTGAGTTTGACACCCCTGCTGTAGACCCTTAAAATAGTATCAGTAGATATAAAGCTAAACCACCTAAGTGAAAGAATACTCAAGAAATAGAGTTTGTAATAAGTTTATATTCCGAAGTATTAATAATAGTACTGCTTCATAGTACTTTACAGTCCTCTCTAAGCAGTTTATAGAGTCAGCATATTTTCTCTAACAAACTGAGTCCTCATTTTACCTACTTCAAGAGGATGGAAAGCTGAGTCAACTTTGAGCTGGTCAGGATCAAACTCCTGGCAGTGAGCAATGAGTTAGCTTGCAATACTGCATTCTAACCACTGCATCATCATGGCTGTTGGAAAGCATATTCATTAATTTGGAATATAGTTGGACAATCTTGTAGACATTTATCTGGGAAATTATTTTCTGTTATTAATTATTCCCCTGCAGTAGGCTTTAACTTCTATCCTTTTTTTTGAAAATGTAAGATTTTTCTGCTGTAGGAGTTGTAGTGATTTTTAACTTGGGTGGCTGGATAAGTGGGAATAGCAAAGGAAAACCAAATGATCAAGGTAGGCCTCGGTATGGCTTCATCCCATTGGAATTTGCTCATTTTCCACTGCTATTAACTGAATTTTTAAATGGCAGGATGAGTTGTTGAGAAGGAATGTGACTTTTCAGTGATGGAAGGTCTCCTTTGGAGAGGTTCCTGGGTCCTTATCAGCCAAGCTGATATTGGGAATATTTTATATTTCTGAAAATGTATAAAGATACGAAGATTCTGATATTTAGAAGACACTAAGATCTGATTCTGCTGTGAAATCCAATTGTATTGGCTTTATTTACATTGACTCTCCTGCCATTCATTTTTAGTACTGTATTTATATGTTTACCAACTTAAAGTTGAATTCTGATTTATTTATTGATTTAACCTACCTATAGGGTTCTGATTACGGGAATAGCCAATAGATTAATCTGAGGATAATATTGTAATACTGTTTCCAAATGGTTATCATAAAAAGTGCTTATTCACAGAGTGACTGCTATGGTGGGAATTGATGTAGAAGTTTGGGTATTAGCAAAAGTTTGAATATGGGAACACTGCAAGCCACACGGTTCATCTCTAGATAGCACAGATCCTCCTCCTGCCAAAGTGTTTCTTCCTGCATTTGAGTCTTTTAATTGAATATAGAACTCAGGTGACCTTTGGTTTACCCAGTATATTGCTGTGTGAAATGAGCTTTGGTCTCTTCCTGGAAAGTAACATTTAAAGGTATACACCTTCTCTTGAATTTGCATGGAGATGGAAACTGGTGCAGATCCAGAGAACAGAAAGGAATTGCCTAGAGATGAAAAGTGGGGAACATTTACATAGGAATGTTTATATCGCAAAGTTTTGCAAGTATCCAGTAAATTAAAGACAGTAATAACCAGAGCACAACTATATTTTAATGCCACTGCTCAAATAGAAATATTTCCCTGACTCAACAGTATTTTTTAAAAATGGAAATAAAACCCTGTTGCAAAATCACATGGTCTGCCATCAGCACTGAATTAATGCAGTAGCTCCAGTGCTAAAGCTCTGCTTCATTTTAACCATAAAGCCAATCAGTTGTCCTTTACTTTATGCAGGAAATTTAGTATATTTACCTGTATTCTACAGTTTTTAATTGATTTTCCCCCCTTAAAGGTATTTTTCATCCTCTCACTTTTTTTCTTTCAGTCTGATTAACAATCATAGCATGATCTCATCAGGTTTAGACAGGTATTGATGGGCTTCAGTATCATGAGGCTAATAAAGAGTGTTATCCACTATTTTCAAGTGACACATAATAACTCCCTTATGAAAGATACAGAAGACAGAGTATAATATACAGTAAATGCCCTTCTAGTAACTCTGGCATTACTGAACTCACAGCCAAACATGAGTGCTTGCATTAATGCATTTAAAGGGAGCTAAAAGTTTTTGTAAAGGAGGAAGAGCTTAAAAGAAAGGAGAATTTGTTGTTGCTTAGCTGAGTCTTCATTATAGCATTTGGCTCCCCCCACATGTACACTTTTTACTAAAAAGGTTGCTATGGAAGTTCTGGAACATCTAATTGGTAATTAAACTGAAATCTAATACAGTTCTTGCTCTTAGTTAGAAGATTATTTTTTTCTTTCTTGTATATTGTCCATCTGAACAAAGAGTATGCAATATGCAAAGACTGTACTCATGTCAGTCAAAAGGCTATGAACTTCTCACAGGACACTCTTAGAGGACCATGATGGATTTTTGTTTAGTGTAAATAATTGCAGTCCCTGTGACAAGTGAAAAGAAGTGGAAGTAATACCAAACTCTTCAATTGTCACTTTCTACCCTAACTTAGGATGATGATTTGTTTTAGAGAAACATTACTTGTTTCTTGATGGAATATGTGGCAATTATGTTACAGGGCTACCTGAATGGTGTGTGTGTACATATAGTGTGTGTGTACATATAGGAATGTGCTATTATAATAGAGGCATCTGGGACCCTCCTATTACCTGTAATCTGGGAGATCGATAGTAGTAACAATAGGAATTGTAGCCCAACAGTCTTTTTTATTTTATTTTTAAGTATCCATGTAAGTGGCATTGAGTAGTGGATATTCGATGGCAAAAGTGGAATAAATCATATCCTTCATTCTGATTCTAGTTGCTTATAACATTGGTATCCAGAGAAAATATGCTGTTGCCCATACAGTAAAAATATTTTTCTTTGGGCTATTGTAGATCCTAATGATTCGCAAAGCAGCAACCCACGGGGGAAAATATATCCATATAGATGTGAGATAAACAGAAGATTCTGTAAAATGGTTTCCCATGACGTATCAGAAAATTGAAAACATTTTTCCCCATAAGTTTTGACAGCAGTGAAATACTTACACACCACAGGAAATCCATTTGTAGGTTAGCAGTACATATGGCAGTTGTCAAAAATGATTGGTCACATTGGCCACCACTTGTATGAATTGGGCCCACTCCATTTATCTAAGATAGTGAACTCCAGACATAGACAATCAGAACTTGCTGTAATACATATTATGAACTCTATACCTCTCATTATTGTTAATGGCAGAAGTGAGAAATTGAAATAAAGGATCTAATGTAAATCTGATGAACCTCTATCTTCAGAGGGGGAAAAAACCCATCTAATTCCTGATTCACTCTTCTGATCTAATTCATAATAACTCTCTTCCTGGGAATCTTCAGAATATGAAGTTCTTTCTCTCACGCACATACTTTTCAGATCATAAAAATCTATTTTTTTTCCCTGGAGTGTTTTTCTGAGATATCTAAAGCATGATGAATTTATCCAAGCGCTGGGACGAAATAGTACATTTATTTAGGTTGCAACCAATGCATGTTCGCTGGCTTTCATGATGAAACCAAAGGCATTCCAGCATTTGTATACATTAGAAACAAAGCTGCCTGTGATGAGCTGTCCTCTTTCTAGCCAAACATTTCAGTGCCTATCACAAATACTTCTTAAGCGATTAACTTGAGGGAGTGTATGTTGTTTGTCATTTGAATTGTACTGGATGCACTGTGTAAAATTTCACCAGTATATCATTGCTGATCTTGATCACGTACCAGAAAACATTGCAAATGCAAGGATGGAAGAAAAACTTGAGTCACCAGGCCCCATTTTCAATTTCCTGCTGGCATTATCCTGCTCTATTGGGATAATTATCCATACCTCTTCCTTCTTTAGATTTCTTGGACCTTCACTTAAATCACTAAAGTCATTACTTTCAAATAAACATATCCTTGTTCTCTGAAATGATATCAAAGCTCTCACAGTTCATTACAGGGTTTTGTATATTCAGGGTGGCATTCATCATGGTATTTTTAAACACCCTAATAATATTGCCCTAAGGCAATAATAGGACTTAGGGAGATTTTTTAAATTGGGTGCTTGATCCTTGCTCTTTACCTGATGCAATTTAGCAAACTGAGATATTTGGTCATAGAAAGATGTCTGACGGAGGGAGGCAGATCTGGTTCTACTGAACCATTAGTAACTTACTGGCCTGGTTCGTTAGAACTGTTAGCAACCTGGGCCTGCCACACCCCCGAGCCAGTTCTTTCAGTGCCTCCATAGGCACCGCCATCTTGGGTTTTGCTTCTGCACATGCGCAGAAGCTTTTTTAAAGCACTGCGCATGCATGCACGGACGGCCATAGCGTGCCTCTGAGCGAACTGGCAGTAAGAAGATTTAGAACCTACCTCTGGAGGGGTGAAATGATGGCAGAAATTCATTGAAAATAAGAATGGAAGAAGGAAGGCAAGAAATCTGAAATCTTCCTATGCAAATAGTGCTTTGGAGGAAACAAAACCTTCACTTCTTAAGTGCTGGCATTATCTAAGATATGATATAAATTAAGGTCACTGTAGAAACAGCCTGTGTTAATTTAAGGACTGCTTTAACCCATTTGAACCTTCCTAATCTTCAGGTTTAAAGCTTTTCTTTTGGCTCATCTTTATCTAAGAGTTAGTTACAGCATTAGCAACACAAGGGTGTTGTTGTTTTTTTGAGTGCATAGTTAATTGTTGTTAAGTTTAATGGAGGCTTCATCTGCAATTGTTTTGTTAGGCCACCTAAATAAATATATTGAAGAAATATATTTGGTAGAGCTAGTGTTAGCCCACAATGCTATCAGTTGCAGATTTTACACTCCAGTTTGGCTGAAAGTATTTTACCAAGTGCTATACTTGGAAAGCCTGTTTTCCCTTGAGAAGAAAACAAAAAACAATCCAACAAGAAACAGACCACCCTCAATAGCATCAGAACTACTAATAAATCCTCTTCTAAACATCTAGCTAGACATGGAGACTGTTGAGTTGTAACAGAATTATTTCTTCACAACAACAACAACAAAGTAAGACACCTTACTCAGAATGTCAGGTTTTTCTTCTCCCCACGAGTTTCAATGAGATTACATAGCTGGACATTTAAAGGAAGGAACGTTAGTGATGTGCACAAAATGGATGTAAACAGTTCTCTATCTCACCAGCCTCTTTTATTGCTATTCCTTAAAAGTAAAACCTGAATTGAGATTAGCATCCTCTGAAGCTTTCCAGACACCATTCTTAAGTCTACTGATAGCTACGTGTGTGCTATTCCTGCCTTCTCCAGCACACACATTGCTCAGTTATTTTTCGCTTCCTCTTTGAAAATGTGGTTTCTGAACTAGGTAGTATTTACAATTGAGCTGCACTTGGTAAAAAAGAAAAAAAAATGTCAAGAATTTACCATACTTGGTAGGAGTGAACCAGGCTAAGATTTAATAAGGGGCAGCAAGTGTTTGTGTGAGAAGAGATTTCTGGGTCAAAATAGGATTGGAAGGGAAGCTGAACTTCATGTTCAGGCTTGGTGTGTGACCTTATCTGTGTTCCAATTGTAACTCTAAAAGCATTAGTACAGAGACAAATGTTATCTACATGGTCTGTGCAACTCAAGCACTGAACAAATGGAGAGAGGCTTTCAGCATAGACTTTAAGGACAGCATAACTCTTATCAAATAAACGTTGACTACAATTTAGTCCTACATGTTTCTCCACACACACACACCCAAAAAAAGCCCACCTCCATGATTTATCCAATGAAACTGCCAATGGTGTATTTTTGTTTTTAGTTTCATATTAGTTTTCATTTATACTATTAATATATAGGTGAAACAGAAATATTTTCATTGCTTTACTACATGGAAGCATCCAAAAGTGGGATGCTGCCTTTAAGAAGTCATTGTGTAATTTTCCCAACAGCAACATTTTTGGTAAGAAAATACAAGAAGATAGTTAATGAGATTTTAATCCAGAAGCAACTTCATAAGGGAGAAATGTATTTTAGATCCTCATCTATTTATGACATTATAGAAGACTATTGGCACCTAAACAGGGTTTGCAAATCAGTGCAATTGACATGCCTAATATATAACAAAAAGGTTATTTTTAATGTAATGGTGAAAAGCAGTGGAAGCCAAAGCTGAAATGAGTTTCAGTTGAGAGCCAAACCAAAGTCTGTGCATCAAAATAAGAGACTTCTCTGTCATTTTCTTCCCCTCAGGCCGGAAAGTGTCTTGAGCTAATCCTGCTAAAAATTGTGTCCCAGGGACCAATCTAGTGGTTGCATTTTCATCAGTACAATTGAGAGGTGCCCAGATTTGATGTTGTGTAATATTACCTTCCTGCTACTATTCACCTGCTTGACATCACTTTTGACAAGGCAATACTTGTAAGCCTGATTTCAAATGAACTCTGCTGTTGAAATGGGAAGGACAGTGCAGGACAGTGTTAAAACATGACAAGTAAACATGTGCTTAGCTCCATTATATTTTGACATTTATTTTATGCAGATAAGCACATTAGCTCTGTTGCTGAAAGTTGGTGAAATAGTAGAATGTATTTTGTGTCTCTGATAAGTTTGCTAATCTGTTAAGACTATTATATAATGATTTGTTACTTGGGTGGTAAAATTATTGCTGTTATGTAGTAAGCTTAATTAATATCATTTTGCCTATTTCATCTCATTGGAAAAAGCTACATCTTTAGCTTATAGAAGGAAATGCAAACAGTGTAAACAAGAAAATATAAATAACATTAGATTTATTATCCATTTTAAATTATTTTAGGGTTGCTAATTAAAAAAAATAAATGAAAGCCTTTTAAAGTCGACATTTCAGTCTTAGAAAGCAGCATCATACCTCTTATATATTTTGACCATATAGTGCTGCTTCTTTAGATTCCAGACCAATGAAATTGTGATATCCAAAAGGAACTTTTTAAGTTTGTTTAATCTTTTAAGTTTGTTATTACTGAATTATTGCACTGCTTGATGCTTTGATTCAAGCTATGTTGAATCCATTTAAATGATTTCATTTCTCATAAGCTAATTTTATTACAGTAAAATGGTTTGCATTATGCACTGCTTGCTTCACTGTAGCAGAGTATTTTTCAAAACTCAACAATAGCCAGATAAATGATAGTATGGAGATTTAAATAAACATACATTCATGTTATGTTGCTTGGCCAGAATGATTTATAGTCATTTTCTACTTTGTGTTCTGAGCTCTGGACATAAAAGAGCAGGGCCTTCTGCTGTTTATCCAAGCCAAATCCCCTGTTTGTTCTGCCTAAGCGGTTTTTGATTCTGTAATATATTGCAGGCTTTAGTTTCAGAGTTTATTCCCTCCAGGAATGGTGGAATTAGATACATTAACTGACAAAGATAAGGCATGAATGTTGTAGCCTAATAGCCATTACAATAGTTATTATGATAACAAAAATGGAATGTAAGAAAACCAGCTCAGATTGTTTCCTTAAAAGTTATTGATGAGAATGAATGAATGTGGAATACAGAATCCTTTTTAATTTCACCATATCAAATACTGTAAGAAGCTATAAAGAGGAAGAAAAGGTCACAACACTTTTTGAGACTACATGAAACAGTGATGGTAGTAGCTCCTTATTCCAAATCTATGCAGTCTGTTCTATAATGGAACAGTTTAATAAATAAATTGTTACATAATCAGTTCAAAGTTTACCATGCAGTTTATCATTAGGATTTGTGACATTGGCACGGATTATGGACTGGAACATCTTTGTAAGGGACAATAACTTGAATTTTCATCCACATTTCTGATCATATATACATATATATCTTTCATTGACATATCTGTGTGATACTGCTGTTGGTTAAAAGCTTTGCTCTTTTTTCATATGATAATGTGGTATTATATTGTGTATAGCAGGGGTGTCAAACTCAAGGTCCGTAGGCTGGATCCAGCTCGTGGGGTGCTTAGATCCAAGTGGCCGCCTTGGAAACAGTGAAGGACTTGTCTGCGGTGCCTTTGCTAGTGAAAATGGAGCTCAGGAGGGCTGGACTATTTGTTTGATAGTCTCCTGCAGCCCTCTGCCAATGAAAATGGAGTTTGGGGAGTGCGTGCCCCCTTGGGGAAGGAGGGCTGGGCTGAACTGTGAGGTCAGGGGAACAAGCTGGGCATTTGCCCTCTGCTGCCTAGGGCTCTTGACAGCCTGTGCCACCATCCAGGGGTCCTCCACATGACCTGAGAGGAACGGCGAAGCTTCTCTGGAGGACAAGGATTTGGCGCTCTCCTAGGTTTCGCCTTCCTCTGCTGGAGACAATGGATGCCACCACCACAGGTGCCCCCAACATGAGTGATGTCAAACTGACCATGCCCCGTCATGCCTACCCACGACACACACACCCTCCCCCGAGGTCAAACAAAATTTTGATGTGGCCCTCAATGAAATAGTGTTTGACACCCATGATGTATAGTTTGGAAACCTTTTCATTCTTCATTAGTAATATCTTCCAATATGGAGGTGTAACTCTTCTAAATACTATATAATGTAAAATAACATCAGTATTTCTTTGCCTCAATTGCTTAATGGAATGCAGACTACATGCACTATTTTGATAGATTCTATATATCAGTTCCTGCAACCACTAAGCACCAGGACCTTGATAGATCCTAAAGCTAATGCACTGTATCTAGTCATCTAACGTGCAAATGTCAATAAATTCAGTTCCTGATAGGTTTGAAGCCCAGAATAGTATCTGGCTACCCATACCTGATAAAGTCCCAAATAGGGCAAAACTGGTCATATAGCTGGTCTTCTGATGGTCAACTACTACTAATAGTGATGATGATGATGATCCTTTTCCTTCTCCTGATTTGCATTATCCATGGTAAGTTTGTACTTTGGGATTCTTGTTGAGAATGAACAATGGAACATAAATTACTTTAAAAAATTATATGACATCATTGCTTTATTGGCTTATTGATGGGGCAGGAGCAGGTTGCATACATTTGAGACAATTGGAAGGAGATGGCCCTGTGCATTCATTTCTCTCTCTTCGCTCATGAATCCTTGGATATGAAAGCTATTTGTATGGTTTTAGGGGCATGTTCTGGAATGGCAGAAATTTAAATGGACATGCCGTTGAAAATGTTATAACTATTTTACCAACCTGACTTTGTAAACTGTGGCTTTGTAAACTTTGTAAAATGTGGCTTCTATCTGCTAATAAGAAAATGAGAAACAGGTAAGATAAACACTTTCAATATTTCTTTATTTTTTTGCCTGTGTAAAAATATGTAGTAACTGTGTAGTTGTATGTATACTTTTTAGTCTAGTAGTGGTTATTATTTTGGTTTTTTAATATTGTCTCAGGCATTACTACTTAACAGAGCTCCCTTCACTCCACCCACAATAACTGCCTCTCCTTCCATAACAATTGCAGATTTCTATATATTTGTTTGCTTTATCAGGTCAGAAACATCTTTCAGAGAAAAACTAAATACCAGCCATTGTGTCATTTGTTAAATATCTAGGGCAGGGAAAGGCAACTTTCCCAGGATTGGGAACTCACTTCCCTGACCACGCTTGACATCACTGGGTGTAGATGAGTCTGGGATAGGTCAGAGGTCAACTTGCTTCTATTCCCACCTTGAAAAAGTCTCTGGAATTATTCACCAACATTCAGATCATAGGCTATATGAGAGTGAATTAAAGTTGGATATGTGTTCCAGAAGCTTCTGGCTTCCCTGTCCTTCTATCGCAACAACACAAGTCAAACCAAAGTTGCATAGCCCCAAATCAGTAGTTTTATCACTGAATTTCAGCAACACAATTCTGGGATGTAAACGAGTTATATACAGCCAATGGGGTGTTCCTCCCAGTAAGAAAAACAATACTGGTTCATTAAAACATCTAATGCCCTCAGTATTTTGGAATAATTCCTTCTCGGAATATTTAGAAAAAAATAAGTCTACATTTCAGTACAAAACAAAGATCTGCAATATCTGTGGATGCTAAATTTGTTTAAAAATTGTAACTATTTTAATAAAATAATAAGCTTGATTGAAATGAAAAACTTATATATTATGAACAAACACTGGGAATCATTTTTCTCTAAGTTTATCACAATAATTTCCTGCTAAAATGACCAGTATCACTTCAGTAAGAAAAAGTGGCTGAAGCTTTAAAAATAAAGCTACCCCACACATTTTTGGCCATTTTCCAAAATAAAAGTCTTTATTTGGTTCTGTTCAGAAGGTAAAAGCTTTGTTTTTCCCCACACTGATGTCAGGCATCAGTGAATGTGAAGAAGATGAAAGAGTACTAACTTGTAAATTCAGTGAGATAATCTGTGGCCTCAGAGTCAGAATTATGAACATTTTTCATGTGGATGGAGAGGAAAGCCTGCATTTGTTCCAAATTTATGTGGCATGAAAATGTGATATATATATAAAAATAATTTCAAAGCCTTTTTTCAAATTTAACTGGACCCTTAATCCATTTAGAACTTCTAGAATCAAAGTCTTAATTAGCTTTTTCCTGTTTATTCTTTTTTATTTATAATTTAAAAAAATTTATAATTATAATTTAATTGTTATATATAATTTAATTTTTCTTTCATTAAGGTTTAATGAAGGCAGACTCACCCAGTGCTTTCTGACTGGCTATTCCCTTGTCCCCCATGTTTAAAATCCACTGAAAACTGTTGTTGTTGTTTGCAGTTATTTCATGAGAAGCAACTATCTGGAGCGCTTGTGGGTGATCTCCCATCCCTTCTTTGTCTGGAGAAGTTCGAAAAGCCCGTCTACCATTGGCTCTTCATTCTCTGCTGCAGTAGTCAGCTTCGCTTTTCATGGAGCTGTCTTCAGTCCATCATTTCTTCCTCCAGAAGCCAAATCACATATTTTCTCAGTGGAAGTAAGAAGTACTGAATTCAGATTGATCTGAAGTCAGTGTGACCTTGCTTTGTGGAGAGGAGCACAGCTAAAAGACGCTTGCCTTCACACTTCAGTGTGGCTCAATTTTTTTGTTCGTATGGTTGTATTCGCAGCAATACTACTTGCAAACCATACCACATTTTTATTCTCATTTCCACTCTCAACTAATCCTTTTTCAATTAAGTTGATGTAACTTTTCTTTTCTCTTTTCTCATCCTTTCCCTTTATTTACATAGCTTAGCTTTTCTTAAAGGCAGCTATTATCATCATCTTTGTTTTCATTATACTGGATGTTTTT
>JANHFT010004156.1:166341-182193 GCA_032467955.1 Pseudoxenodon macrops | reverse complement strand
TAATCATTATGAGTTAGATGATTTACGCATTTGACTTACACATATAAATACTTAAACTGTAGTAGTTTCTTTTACTTAGTTCTCCTAATTCATCTTTTATGCTAATCATTTATTAACTTCTATTTTTAACTATAAATAATGTCAATAATATAACAACCATACCTATAGTTTATTCTTAAAATAATTCTCCTTCTTATAGCTCTGACTATATTAACAGTATATTTGGGAATGACCCTCAAGAGATTGTCCAAGTCCTTACATGTATTCTCATGTTGGATTACTGAGAGTTTTACAGAAATAAGTACATGTTATGGTCAAATGATTGTGGTTTAAATGTTCTTACATAGAATTATTGATCAGATAATCAGCCTATCTCTAACTTTCCTGAAAATCTCATCCTCTTTTAATAAAGTTATAGAAGCTATTAAACATTTATATTTTGCATATTAGATTCCGGAAAAGCATAGAATACCAGAATCAGAAACAAATTTGGATGATCTGTTACCCAACTGTAGATCAATATAATGTGATCTGGATTATGTTCCTAGCTGAAGATCTGGCCACAAACAAATTAAGCAATCCTTGCACAATCCAAGTTCCCAAATAAGCAAAAATAGGGAATAAAAGTATAATCACGCTTCTGTTTAAGTATGGTATATAGTTAAGACATGAGAATTCCATGGTTGCTGGTAGACTAGGATATTGAAAATTGTCTTAGCAAAAGTCAATAGCAAGTCACTTCCATAAAAGTACAATGACAATAGCCTGGATATGTTTTTAAGAGTTATATTTAACTCATTTTTATTATTTTAAGCAATAAATTCAGTTTCTCTTGGCCAGCGGAAGAGATCCTGTTGGTATATAGATTCCATTTTCTCATCTCTGAAACTTCCCCTAATTACAAATTGGCTCCAGAGAGTTGGAAAGCTGATGGTGAGTTAGTATGTTCACACAATATTGGGTATCACTAATAGTTTTGGAATCTGAAATGGTAAACATTATTCTATCCAAAGGAAATGTAAGTTTTCTGCTTCAGTTAGAAATGAGACAAGTGAAATTTGAATAATAGATGTCATCACTTCAGAGAATACACAAAAGAAGTCAAAATCCTCCTGCGCAAAGTCTTTTAAAATATGCTCTTTTTTGTTTTCATTTTTTGCTGGAGCTCAAATTAGTTTGAATGCCATCACTGTTTGAGATGTTTGTTCCAGTTTGATTATTTAGTAAAATAAAACATTGCCACAAAAAAAGGGTATTCTCCTCAATGATTCCTATCCTGGGTTCAAATACTTGACGTACATTGTCACACTGGTAACATAGGTCAATGCACTAATGTATATATATTCAGATTGATATAATTATTTCAAATGAAAAAGAAAATAATATAAATTAGTGGGTACAACTTTTCCAGAAGTGTTATTTATGGCTGCTTTTTTAGTCCTTTATCATGATGAATGATATATTTCATTCTAAAAGACTAATTGCAAACATTTCTGTATTAGCTCAAATTCAATTACTCAGTCTTAAAGCCTCTGTAGAGCTGTTATACATTTATACATCATAAAGACAGTAAATTATTTCTCTCTATATTAGGCTTCCAGCCCTGATTTCTTTTCTTTTCTTTTTTGTTCTAGATGCCAAATATCCGACCACCTCTCCACCAGAGAGTTCATATCTGGAGAGCCAACATCTGTAAAAACATTTCTAATGAAAACAGAACTGCAACCCTCCAGAGAAGTAAATGAAATAAGATCTAAGCATATGGAGCCATCATTTTCTAGGTTTTTCTTGAACAATAGCATGTTTGGGACTTCCCATTCTAAAGATAGGTCATGATTATTTTGAAATAGCAGTAGCAAAATAAAATGAAGTATAAATTATTTTGCCTGCAGTGTCTTCTGCTAGGGAATGGACATTTTTTGATACAGCGCGTATAATTAAATAATTATACTTTAAGCAGGGATTTATTTGACTACCACAGATACATTTCTTTTCTAAAAATAAATTCTATTATCTCTACCTATGTTGCTTAATTACTATTTATCTGTGTGTGTAGCTGTTAACAATGAAGGTGGAAAAAAGATAATGCTAATGAGTTAAGTGCTGTTTTGCTGTTTGGAATGAAAATCAAATCAATAAAGGATGAAAAGCAATTTTATAAACAGTAAGAACATATTCATAACTATTTATTGTTTCATTACAGACTATTTGTTTGTTTAATTGTGTTCCGTTCTCGGACTACCTGGACAAGTCACTGCGGTTTTGGCAAGGTTTTTTAGAAGTGGTTTGCCCTTGCCTCCTTACTAGGACTGAGAGAAAGTGACCAGGACAAGGTCAACCAGCTGGCTTTGTACCTAAGGTGGGACTAAAACTCCTGGTCTCCTGGTTTCCGTCATGATGCCTTAACTACTACACCAAACTGGCTCTCCTACAGACTATTAGGAAATGTCAAAACCTTCCAATGTAGAAATGGCATGTTGCAAGTGTTAAATAATGTTCCATCCTGAACAGATAGGGATCTCTTCTAGACCAAAGAAAAATTAACAATGGAACCAAATATATTCGTATTCATCACCTGGTTTGTGGAGAAAAATTGGAAACCAATAGACGCTAGCTCACTTTCTCCTCTGTGATAACCGACTCGGTTAAACTTGATTTGCTATTCGATTCCTTGTAAAAAGGCATCTTTGGAGCTGCAAAGCATCAAGTGCTGCATACGCTTCACAGATATGCTTAAGGAGATACATAGAAAGTGTATTGGACTGCATTTGTGTATTTTTATCTTTAAAGGAATGTAGGTGAAATTGTGTTTAATGCTATTTTAAAAGGAGTTAAATAACACGTATTTCAAGATTTGTGTTGAATTCATGCTCAGCAAACCTTAAAATACAGTTTAGATTGAAAGAAAATGGCCTTTATTTAATGTTAAGGCCCCCTCTAGTGTTTGAGATTTAGTTGCAAACTCAATATTTGATTTACATTTTAGACCTATACAATGTAACTGCACGAAACATAAAAGAATATTTCAGGTTTATTGGCATTTTCTTTTATGACATGTTAGCGATGCAATAAATTAAATTATTTACAAATTATAATTGCTCACTGTTGCATTATTTAAATTCTAGGATAATAATTATGAATGTGATTTATTGGAAATATATCATATATAGTGGTAAACTGTTCAACATTACCAAATCTTTAAATGCAAATGATAGTTAATGAAAATTAACTGAAGAAAAAATATTTTCCCCTTTCAGTCCTTTAAAAGAATAATCAGCACAAATGTGGTTACTTACAATGACTTACAATGTGAATAGATTTACAATGTAAATACATCTTTTAAATACCTTTTAAAATCTTGTAATATAAACAAAGCCACAAATAACGTAAAAGATATGGTTTTCACTGTAGAAGTGAGATTTTAAGTGTAATGAAAATATTCTAACAGATTATGTATGTATTTTGTTTCAAAATGCTGGAAAATTTTCATTTCATCACCAGCACGTAGATGATTTTTTTTTACTAAAAAATCCATTTTAAGACCAATTTTTAGAAGTAAACTTTCACATTACTTTCATATATTCAATACTGAATATAAACATATTTTAAGTTTACAGAAAAAAATTAATTTGTCATCAGAAAAAACCTCAGTGTTCATATTACGACATTTAAAGTCACAAATCTTTGTTATTTTGAGATCCTCATTAGATAAAAAACTGAAAAAGGAAAGGGGTCTATTATTGAAGACAGACTGCCCAACGTTAAGGCGATAGTGATATTTTCCCATTTTCTTTCTGCCCATCATCTGGTTCGGAATTCTATCACTTCTGGCACCATCCTGGTTAAGGCTATGCTGCAGCCTCGATTATTTTAAACTATGGGTGTAAAATAAAAGGTAAACTAAGTTCCTTATTCATCCGCGAGAGGAAAAATGCCTAGTGAATGTTTTCAGTTGTATGCACAAAGAAATGGTCAGGGCAGGCAACATTCAGACTAGTATCTATGAAAGGATTAAGATGCAGATTCTCATCCAAACCACAGAATAAAACAATCCCATACTTCACATGCACATTTGACACTCCATCAATAACAAGCACACATTGAACATATTGCTGAGAATTATGCATCACTGAAGTTGATATGGATAACGTAGGCAGAAACAAACAGCATGATATGCTTTTGAGTCCAAAATCAATTCTGCCCTGAAGCTTTCTTCCATTGTTACTTTTTACCTGGTGGTAAATATATTATTATTAAATTTGTATGTTGCCAAACTTTCAATGACTCTGGGTGTCTCACAATAATCAAGCAGGAAAATCAATAAAACAATATAAATAAAAGATGGCAAGCACGTTAAAGTAAGATTTAGGATTAGAGTACGTACGTATGTATGTATGTATGTATGTATGTATGTATGTATGTATGTATGTATGTATGTATGTATGTATGTGTATATTACATATCACATAGGAGATAGATTATTTGAGTATAGCCCAAGTTACCACACCCTTTAAAATATCCTTTAAAGAGATAGATATTTAATCATTAAATTTAATTAAATAATTAAATCCAACAAATGGATAATTACACTGTTGAATTAACCATTTTATTTTCCAATTTTAAGCATGGAGCCATAGCTTGCTATGTTGGATTATTTATATCACAAAATCTGTCTTGAATAATCCTACACATGTAAAATCACTGTGTAATGAGATGCATGCATAGTAATATCCAAACCACTGTATGTTTGCTTAGTGCTGGACAACTGATATAGGCAGCAGCTTCCAGATATACAGATAACCCCTCACTTAATTCCATATAAATTTTAATATAAGGCTGAAAATAATATTGGTGTAAGCAAAACATTAATCTATTCTGACAACTATTTGATATGCAAAATGTTTATAAACGGTGTAATATTAAGTAATCCATCTCTTTTTACAGATCAGAGGAATGCACTTAAAATTTGGCTATATGCTACCAAATTTTCCAAATACTCTTCACCATTTGCTTCAGTACAAATATGGCCCAAATAAACCAGGTGCCATTGCTTGATGGATCTAAACTGAATTGTGATTAATACAGAAAACTGAGATCAACATAACTTGGTTAGGATCCAGCTACATGTCAGTAAGAACTGTGCTTTTCAATCTAAATAAGGGCCTGTTTGTACAACCTATTGTTAAACAACCAATCAACTGAATAAGTATAGTAGTTCGTTTAAAGCAAAATCTGTCATATGAGGAAAAGTATTAAAATGTCAAGGTACAATGTAATCTCAATTTTGCTTAAAAGTTACTACAAATTACTGTAGGACATTTTCCTAAATGCAGTTTTATTGAAATGGCATTTTATTATAAATCTAAATATAAATGTATTAAAAAAGCAGGCATGTAATAAAATAAGCAAGCAAAAAATTCTGACAAGAAATACTTCCACTGTGTAAATAAAAGCTTTTGCAATACTGACCAATTGACATAAATAAATAGGTTAAAAAATAATAAAATAATTGAAATAGTCAATGCTTCTTCTCATTTCTAGAAAGTAGTGTAGTGATGTTCTAATACAGCAGTAAGTCTTGGGAGACAGAAGAGTATATACACAAATCCTTCAAAATCTGGTTCAATCTACCTTTTGCTAAAACTTGAATCTTTGAATGTAAAAAATGTACATATATACATATATACATATATATGACCAATTCTCTGAGTCCTGCTACTTGCTTCGATTTCTTTTTATAAGTACTTCACTGATTTGACGATCAAGCTCACTTACGATGTGATCTTCATGATTATATACACCTGTTCTCAACAAGGTATCCCTCTCCTCTATTAGACGTGCAAGGTAGTCATCCAAAGCCTCGTCTTCTTTCCCAGTATGAGCATTTTGCAGTTGGACTCCCAACAACTCTTGGCCATCTTGTGACTTTTTCTTGTCGTCTTCTTGTTTCAGTCTAAAAGGAAATATTACATTGAGTTGTACTCTACATCCTGCTCTTTTCCTTTTCAAAGCCAACTTTCTATTGAAATTAGTTGAAATGAAAAGAAACAGACACTATTATCTAATTAGAAGAGTTTCAATGCAAATTTTATTGCATAAGCCCTCTGCTGGAAGACACAAGTGCTTTTCTCAAGTGTACAAAATTGAGTGATCTTTATTAAGAATTAAAGAGTTTGAAAACATTCAAAATATATATAGTTTAAAAGTACTGGAAGTACTTAGCCATTTAAAATAGAAAGTGTTATGCTCACGAGAGATGTGAGATCTATTAATATGTCTTTTTATGCAACAAAAAGGTTTGCTTAGAACAGGAGGTAAAAAAATATCTTGCTGTATTATTTGCTACAGTCAAGATAAAAAAACTAGGTCTGGTGGCCTTTGGCATAGATTTCCTATAAAACAAGGTTGCTACATTTTATAAATGGGCAAATATTACCTAAGGGACAGAAAGCTGTGTTCTTTTACAGGACTGACAGCCAATTAAATTTGACTTAGCTGAACCTTCACCTACTCAGCAGCAGAAGTAAAAATACAGCAAATGGTACAATACCTGTTCAGTTCATTTCTGATATCCTCTAGCTCTTGCCGTTGTGTCTTTCCTAATTCTTTCTCTTCTGCTGCAAGGTACCGAAGTCTCATGTGTTCAAGTTCTTGTTGCTGCTTTTTAAGGCGGGCCATAGCATTCTCTTGCTCACGCTAAGGAAAAGCCAACTACATTTAATTTTACAGAAATACTTCCACTGCATTTGACAGCTTATCTTATTTAATCAGGGACTGTGGATTTTGTTTGTGCATTGCAAATGAGATAAGAAATAAGGGAATACTTTACAAGCATCATAAAAGCTACGATCTACATTTGTATTTAAAGTGTTGAAACCATTTACATGCGTTACATACAGAAATAGGGATACCATAGAAAGAGACTTAAAATCCATGTAATTGTACATTTCTTCCTTTTAATCATTTATTAAAAAGTTGAGATAAATGACAATTTAATTAATTTCTAGGGCCATCCACTAGTAGTTGTAGTTTCACTTAATGACAAGCATTATTCAATTACCAAATTTTTGTTTCCAATTGCAGTCGCTACATGAGGACTACTTGTAATGGAATAAAGTTCAATTAAATTTTCGATAATCTATTAAAATTCTCATGTCTGCAAATTTTAACTCATGCATCACACGACCAAACATTTTCTATCAAGATACCTTGAAATGAGTTATCTTACACAGTGTGTCCAAAATCTAGGGCCCATGACTCCTGTGGAATTGAAATATGGCAAATTTTATTTTTTTTAAATCATGATATAAAATTATTATAAAGCATTTTATGACATAAGGTAAAGGGTCATAAAACATTTCCATGGCCAATCCTGATATTTGAAGATGCTATAAGTGTTCAACATGTACTAGTTTCAAGGCAAATAGATCTCTGAAGATCCCTCTGAATTTTTAAGAACTTTTCAAGTACGTTAGAAACCCTGTCACTGTTGAAGGCACTGGGGAATCTGGTAAGGAAATATCTCTGAAATGATAATACAGCAGGTCATGTGTTGTCTAGTACACGTTGGCTGCAGACTTATGGATACATTAATGGGAGCAAATTCCATTGAACTCAATAGGATTTAGTGCTGAATAGCTTTGCATTGCTGAAACCATTACAAAGTATCTGGTTTTGGATTAAAAACATGTGTTGCTGGTCTTCTTTCTTTCAATAATCCAAACAAAATTTTTGTTTTTTGTATCTGAGATATTATGTCTGCTCAAAGCTTGAATAAGCCAAATACAAATTGTCTGCCCTGTAAGCCCTTATAAGGACTAAAATAATTTTCTTAGAAAGCATGTGATACATGATATTAGGCACATGCTAAATTCTTGTTAAAACAGCAAAAGTAATTAGCCAGCTTTCAACTTTAGAGTTCTACATGTCTGATAGGATTGTAGGATCCAAATCATTCTAAACTTCCCAGACTATGTCTGAAGTAGATGATTTATGATGATTAGAGTAGAGGTTTATAAAAAGAATGAACTGTCTGTAAGAAAGATTTTTGGTTGAAAATATTTTTTATCCATGTTTGGTACTGAAATGAGAGCCGTTACAGAAGAGATTTTTTCTCCCGGATACCTTTGTTTCACACAATGTACTACATAAAACAAACACCCCATATTGGTTTTAATGACTATTTAAATCACTGAAAACGGCACCAACCAAACTCCGTGATTCCAGGCTGCCTTTGCATGCCGTACAACTTTTGTTCCCCTTCCAGATATTCTTAGAGGTTTGCAGCCACGCTAGCCAAGTGTCCTAATTATATGGACAATTCAAAGGGACTTGAACTGTACTTCAAATTTGCTGTAAACAGCAACGTATACATTTTCACAATAAGGTTATACAATAATGAAGGTCTTAACAATCTAACTGCGGAAGCACATATGGTTTATTTTTTCCACATATTTATGATAAGGATGTGTGCAAAGCACTCAAAGTATGGAAAGGCTATTTTATTTCAAGCGTGGACAAAACATTATGTCCCTGTCTTCTCTCTTGGGACAAAAAAGCAGGCTAGTTGTTGCCATTTTAATTGTTTTGCAACTAGCTTTTTAAAAAATTAAGTCATAGAGATTTAGAATGTATACCATCCAATATGAGCTGAGGCAGAATGCTCAAGGAAATGTGAGTTAAGCAAAAAGTTCATTAGTAAACACTGAGCAGCTACTACAGCATTTCTGGGTGCATATATTTTATTGCTACCTTTAAAGTTCTTGTATGGGGAAATTAGACTTCATAGGTTATTATATAATTTATGTATGCTAGACTTTTGTTTCCATTGTCAAATGCAAACATGTGCCCTTATGATATTCAACTTGCAAACTGCACAGTATAAAAGTAATGTTGCTTTGTCTGGTAATCTGACAAGGAGGCTACCAAATATAAAAAAATGTCCATTGTGCATTAGGAAGAAACCTCAAATCAAAGCCAATGAAGTGTATTTTTCTGTAAGTTGCTGAAGGTTTTCTTGAAGTGAAGCCATGCCTATCATTTCTTTGCTGGGTTCAGTTTCTTGATCCAGGCAACCTGAACAATGATTTTTTTTATCGCTTCCCATTGTTTGCAAATGGGAGTATAAATATTAAAGTATTTCATACTTGAATATTTTTTTAAAGTTGTTCTTTGGGCCAATTCTCTGTAGAGGGAATGTCAGATATGGACTACCATCTGATAGAAAATATTATAGAAGAAACTTTCAATAATGCCACATGTCAGGTGCAAAAGGACTGAACAGAAAAAGGAAGCTTTGTAATCAGATGAGTTTTCATTTGAATATTTAAGCAATACAGATTCACTCCCTCCATTATTTCCTATATGTTAAATAAAATAAAATCTGAATGCAATAATAAAATAAAATCTGAATGCAAGTATACTAGACACTGGTTCTTTATTTCTGTAGAATGAAGCAGAATAATATTTATATTTCTGTTATATTTCTAATGTTTTCTCTATTTAACTAGCAGTAAATTTACAAAATTACAAAGTAAGATATTTTATGTTGTTTTAACTGTGTCATATTTGGACCTCTAGACTCTAGACTCTGTCAACAACAACAAATCAAGCATATAAAACAATTACTAATGTTTAAAAAAAAAGTTCTAGAAAACATCCTTGCATGCTACCAGTTGCTATAGTTAAGAAATTCTTCAATCAATTGAGAACAAACTTTATATTTTCATAGCAGCTTATAAATCCAAAGGAAAGATGTAAACATACATACACTAGACTAAACAATGGCTAAATAGCAGCGACTATTTTCTCTCCCACTTGCACATACCTTAAAAAAAAATCTGTGGGAAAAAACCCCATACAAATAAGTTGCAGCAACTCAACTCAAGTTTTCTGAAAATAACCTAAAGCTGACAAGTTAGTAGGAGGGTCTGGATGGTTTCAAGACACAGTTTTTAACTAAGAGTTGGACTTCTAACTGTTTTTTTAAGGAAAGATTTACATCCTCTTCTTGGCTAAATTACTTGTAAATTAATCACATTAATTACTTTGAGAGGATAAGCAGGAGGCTGGACAAGATAGAGACAGTGTCAGCCAATAAAGTCTGTGTTTGTTTAAAACAAATGTGCTGGTTGTGCTGCAGACAAATCCTCTATGTAGTACAAAAATGGTAAGACTTAAACTCTTTAATAACCACTTATCTCAAATGTACATACTTTTGAGTTTTTACAGAAACATTCAAAATCCAGACAGATCCTTCTGTAATCACCAAGTTGGATTGCAACATTCTTTCTAACTATAACTTCAAAAGCAATATGCTTTTAAGTTTTCAAATTTAAGGTTTCTTATATTAACAAAAGTAAGTAACTTTCTTGACAAAAGCTCAAACTGGAATATTAATATGCATATGAGAATCCATTATATTTTGGTTGTGTAAATTCTGCCATAAATTTACTTTTAAATATTGACAGACATGCTTTGATTATCTGAGGGTTTCTTTTCATGTTCCAAGTAGAAGTCCCTTTTTTATGCAGGAATTCACAGGCATTATATATATATAAACATCACGTAATGAAAAATAGTAATTTCTGCAATTGCTGTAAAGAGTACAGATTCAAAATGCAAATCAAATCGCCTTTCCTCAATGTTAAGCTGTGTGAACATTCAAATTTTGAAAGGGGAGGTTTGCCATTTTCTCCAGAATATATCTGACACAAGTGTCTTAAATACCAACTTTTCTGCAAGATCTTTTTGTATTCTTTAGCCTTACTCTGCTGGCCAATTATTGTTGATTTATTATCTTATAATTTCTCCTAAAGTTGGTCCAGGGCAGACTGTAGTTGGTAAATAAGAACCATGTCAGTTGTCTACTATATTTTATTAATACGCTATTACAATTGTAAGGATCAAGCCAGGATACACCAGGAAATGGCAAGCCCTAGATCAGAACCCCAAGGCCCACCATTTTCTTGAAAACTCTTTATAAGCCTATACAAACTCCAATCCTCATTCTCAAATCATATAAGCCATGCCAATTTGTGAGAGCAATCTCATGAAATCTTTAGGCTTTTTCCAACTTGTGTGGTCTAATATTGCTACCACAATACAGCAAGAGTTGCTACCACAATGCATCAAGAAGGCTTCAATTTGAGAAAACAAATATAGGAACTATTCTGTATACAGGTGATGCCATTCTCATTCCTAAGGATACAGTAGCTGCGATTCTCTAGCAATCTATCAGGAGCCTACTGGCTCTCTTTTCAACTTTTTTTTTTTAATTAAAAGACAAACTTTCATGAGTTTCAGGTCATTTCATCAGATCCATTTCAATAAGCTGTCGCTCTCAAAAGCTTATACATTTTAATAACATTCGTTAGTTGGAAAAGATGCTATAAATTAACATGGCTCTCCTCCTATAGATCTATGATTCTTCCAGCCAGAAAATGTAGACTTACCTGTACATCAGTTACCTCTGACTCATCATACATAATGTTGTTTGTTTTTGGCTTGTTCATAAATCAGGGTTTAAAATCTTGTTTCAGTATTACAGAGGACTATAGTTATTTAATTGACACCAACTTTTAAAACCAATTGCTGTAATTCTGCCTAAATTAACACTAGCATTATGTTACATATTTTTGCAGTATAAATATGTAAATTTTTATATTTATATTTTAATAACTCCGTTAGAAAGGACTGTTATTGCCCTCAGCATAGAAAATTGGGACTAGACGCTAATAATTAAATAGAAGGGTATTATGCAAAATACTTGCATATTTTATATGATATCCTGTAACTTATATCTTTATTATGCCTTTCATTTTTTTATTAGAAATATTTCTAAACAGTTCTTTGGCAGTGGCCACAAAGCATTTCATCCCCTTTCCAAAATTTTGTCAGTTAGGTTTTATCATTAATATTTATTAACAATCCAAGATACTGTTTTCTGTGTCTAATTTTCACTATACAAATGTTTTGTGCAGATCTCCAGAGAGTTCTGGAGTGACACATTTTTGGCAAAAATTGCTGGCTGCTCATGGGAATCAATGTGAAATTAATAATATTAACCCAAATTAAACACAAACACGCAGACACAAATAATAAAACTTTAAGCAAACTTAATATTCCATAAGATCCACAAAATTTGAATTTCAATAATAGAAGAATCTTTAAGCTTCACTTTAGCCTAAGCTCAAAAGAAAAAAAAGTATGCTCAAAAGTTAAAAAAAAAAATTTAATTGGCCAAGCATACAAATATTTATATATTTCTGCACTTTCCCTTGCATGCTAAAATTACATTAAATAGGTTAAACGATAATTGTGCTATGCAGTGGCCCCCAGCCTCTCTGGCACCAAGGACTGGTTAGGGAAGAAAAATTGCCTTCCATGGACAGGGAAGGGGAGGGGCATGGTTTCGCATGCAACCCACATGTTCAGATGAAGATTCGCTTGTTCACCCACTGCTTCCGTGGCCCGGTTCCTAACAGGCTACAGATCTATACCTGTACTACTAGTTCCATAAAAAGTATACTTTAAGTATAATAGCTCATGCAATGCAATTTTCAGGAACTGATGTCTGAAATAAAGCTAACTAGTTTACTGTAATCAGAAAATCTGCTCTGCAGCTAAAAAATCTTGTTATCCGTACACATTATTGTAGTGAAAACATTAACAAATACATAGTAGCTCACTTGATCTATGTGTACTATAATCCCTCAAATAACTAAGAGAGCCAGCAGTTCAAAAAGAGAGCCAGCAGCTCATTTTCTAAAATGCAGTTCTTTAAATATGCAAGTATTGTATCCAGATTGTATTTTACAAACACACCCAATGACAATTAGTGTTGCAATATTTCTAACAAGTGTCCTTCATTATTTACAGTTCTAGTCCAGCCAAACAATCATGAAAGACAAGACCATAGATAAAAAGGCAGTTAATAATATACTTTATATATAGTGATACCTTGGTACTCAACTGCTTTGAAATTCATCAAATTTGATACTCAATGCATTTTGACATGAAAACTTTGTCCTAGTACTCATTATTTGTTTGGTATTCAATGCACAAGCAACAACTTGTTGGTTTCAACTGCTTTGTGTGTGCTTTATTCCTTATGGGGAAAAATTGTTTGGTGTTCATTGTTTTTGGTACTCAGTTTACCTCCCAAAATCAATTAACAATGAGTACTGAAGTACTATTGTATATGCAAAACTCAGTTCACTATTTTGCCGATGTATAAAATAACATTCAAAATGGTAAATACATTTACCACAGATAATAAAGTCTGCTTTGTTTAAGGAGTGCAGATACACAAAATTGCAGGTAACAAAGTTCACTTGTACATCAGAATTACATTATCAAATTACTATTTCAAGTCAAGATAATAACAGAACTGGTTTGAACTGCAGTTTCCATATTGTATGGCCCGGAGCATATCAATTGAGTTTAATTTGAATTGTAATCAAAACATCTCAAGAGTGACACAATATTCCAGATTACAATTTGCCTCATAAAAATACACCATTCTATGTTGAGTTTTGGCACAGACAGGATGTCAGTAGGCACTGCTCTTCTCTACAAGAAATCTATTGCAACACTTTAAACATTACGTCCAATAGGTTGTTCAATAAAATAATTTTGTGGATGGCAGCTTTGGTTCCAACAATACGAAGCAAACATGTTCTTGATATTGTTATGTTATCAAGACTTCTGTCTATAATTTTTCTTTAAAGTTTAGAATTTTATGTTTGGAAAGACACAACTATATCTGTTCTTGGATAAAATTATTGTCACAAATTCAATTAATTACGGTAATAAAAATGACAAGCCATCTTTTCTTTAGGCACCACTTTTCACATCCTAACACTTATAATTTATCTACAGTAGAAATTAGAAGGAAATGGATACAACAGAGAAGTATAATAAATTGTGCAATTTCAGAAAAGTAGACTGAAGTACAATCTAATAAAACTTTTCATTCCAAAGTGTGTGAAAACTAAAAGCTGATGAAAAGAACAATCATGGATGCTTGATTAGATCAATCATTAGATTTATCCAGCAATGCCTACCTTCCTTATGGAGAAATTCCTTGTATATTTATTTACTTTATTTTTATTACACACCTGTTTTAGCCTTGCTAGTTCCTTCAAAGCTCGTGCCCATTGTTGTTTGTAATGTAGCTTTGCTTTAGTAGCCGATTCCAACTTTCTTTCAAGATCTCCCTAGTAAAAAATAATTGTATCAATATACAGTACAGTAAAAAAACCTGAAATAATCTTTACACAATCAGATACACAGAATTTGGATTCCAAAAACTGCTTAGTACAATATGCACCATTAAACTGTTATACAACTTAATATAAATATTGTGACATAAAACAATATTCTTGTTTAAGCAAGAACCTTATTTTTATTGTCAAACAAAGGAAAAGTAGATTGATTTGCATTCCAAGACAGTTCATATAAACAGTTTTTAAAAATTTCAAAGGGCTTAGATTTATTTTTCTAAAATACACACTAGCTATTCATTTTTTAGCTTAATTGAGTATGAAATGTCTCTGTGTGTATTATCAGTGAATTACATTTAATGTTTGTTTTCCATTTGTTCAGACTGTAAGGTTAAATCCTCAATATGAAAGATCACATTTCTGTAATAAATTACTACCTGCCTTCAAAATTAGCAGAAAATGGTACCCTCTTTGATTTCTTTCTTATAGTAATACTGCCATTTGGACTTCTAAAATAGTCCATTCTTAAACATACTTCTGCTTTAGCAATGAAAAACTAAATTATACTATTAGTAGCTTCTAGACCCTTATGTTGTTAATATTAGGTTAATAAGTTAGAAAACTAATGTACTAAGTCAGCAAAACAAAGCTTTGACCTATAATGAATCATTATTTTGTTGTTATCAGTAATAAAATAATTTGAAAAACAGACCAATAAATAAATCAATAAATATCACTGACTGTTTCGCTGTATAGTAAGTATTACTTTGCTTTGTCCACAATTTGGTTGCCGTCAAATGTAAAATTTATTTCCTGCTTTTCTTAAGTGAGTTATAATGCGATTAATGCATGATGTCCTTAGGAATGAATACAATTGAAAAGGAAGTGGGATTAGAAGTTGAAAGCTCTACCTTCTCTAAAGTTAGAAGGCCTATTTCTGATTGCAGTCGGATTTCCGGTCTGTTACTCTGCTGCTCCTTATATTGCTGAAATTCTTTCTCCAGAGCCTTATGCTTGTTTTCTGCCTCATATAGCTGTTTTCAAAAACAAATAAACTGAATGTATTTCATACTTGGATAACATAAGGCTGAGAGGAACATTTGTTTGGCCAACACAACAGATATTACATTTAAAATATATGCTTATAGTCCCCAAAACTTCTTCAAAGCTTATGAAGTCCTCCAGAACAGATTTAAAGGGAAACAGAGGGTGAAAATTATAGTGCATCAAACACAGTCCCCTAGTAACATGGATTTAGCTTGGTGATTTCCTTATCACTGGGTAGAATAAAACCATTTTTGGGAACAATACATACACCTTGCTTAGGAAAGTTACTTAATTGCAAGTTAAACTCATCAAAATCTAGATATATTATGGGTGGCTGATGTGTATACATGCTGTTGGACTTTCTGGCACAAAATGACATTGATAATTAAATACAAAATGCCTTTAATTTATCAATCACAGTTCTGATTAACTTACAGCATTATAGTTTAGTTTCTGCAGTAGTAGTGATGCGTCTTACTTTCATATGAATAATAGAATAGAACAGAATAGAATTCTTTATTGGCCAAGTGTGATTGGACACACAGGGAATTTGTCTTTGGTGCATATGCTCTCAGTGTAC
>JANHFT010004156.1:132575-158196 GCA_032467955.1 Pseudoxenodon macrops | reverse complement strand
GTGGGGGTGGCTGGGTGGGACTACATTCGGTGTATAAGACGCACCCAAGTTTTCACCCTCTTTTTGGGGGTAAAAAGTAGCATCTTATAGTCAGAAAAATACGGTACTTGAAATTTAAAGATACACATATTTGTGAGTATTTCCAAGTAGTACAATATATTTTTAGACTTCATCTGCCATTTTATGATTCTAAAAATAGGAGGCAATTCTAGATTTGAACTTCAATGCAGTTGTTATTTTAATTTCTACATTCCTAAATGTTTAGCTATTGACATTTGAAAGTTCATTGTAACATATTTGCATTGTCACAGCAGCTGTCAGGGTTCATAAACACACTCTGATATATTTACTTTTTCAATTAATAAGTATTATTTCCTAAAAGTACATTCAGTTTAAAATAAGCATTGCTAGTTTTATAGGCTTCAGTTGTTTAACCTGGGCCTTTACATGATAAAATACAGAATCCTTTTCATAACAGTAGCAGGCAAAGACTGGAATACTGGACATATAGTGAAATCCTTTTTTCCACCATCAATTTACTTAGCTGACATGCTCCTCCCAAGAATAACTTTTTTTTTTAAATGTGCCAGTTGCCAGCTAAGGGGTTGATGAACAATATTAGTTAACAGCACACCAAAGAGTAGAATAATAGTACTGATATGTCAATAACCAAAACCTCCTCCTTCCAAGATTAGAAGTACAAATCCAAATGTCCATTAAATCTTTGAAGCAGAAGAAAAAAGTTAAATTGACATGGCTATAAGGGCCTCCATGTTGTGTTACCAGAGAAACATTGTTTAAAATGGCTGTGTTACAATATACAGTACAGATTTTTTATTTACCTGCACTGGATGGTATATCCGGGAAGCTTCTGCTATAGAGCATGAAAGTCTATGTAAGAATCTCTCAATGAGTAGATGTGTTTAGGTTAGTCTTAATGTTATTCTTAAACACCTCTATGCAGATAGGAGTAGTAACTTGAATCATCAGGCTTGCTTTTAAAAAGCCATTATTTGAGAAATTGTAACGGCAATGGGAAAAACGTACAACAAAAAGTGTGTTTAATGATTTTGAAAATCCAGACAATTGGACTATGTACAAGGGGCTAAAACAATTTGAATGGGGGCTGCATTGCAACCTAAGTTCCACAGTATTTGTAATCAACCTACAGCCTAACTGCTAAAACCAAACTTGATCTAGTATCGCCGATTGAGAAAGTCCAGCCTGATGTGGAGACCCCATTCACAGCTGCTGTAACTAAATATAAAAATCTTCTGGGCCACTTGGAAGCCACCAGGATGATTTCTACCTTCTCCAGATATTGTAGAAAGAGGAGTGATGAGAAGATACATAGTAGATCATTTTGATAATTAGTTTTTAGAGCATCCTAGGCTAATGTTTCTTCTATGAAGAATCAGGAAATGAATTGGGACAACTTGCAATGCAAAGAGGTCTATTTAAAGTTTGAGAAACCTCATGGTGATCTCAGTAGCATTGGAGGATCTGCTCTCCAAGATTCATGTTGAATAGACTGTTCAATCATTTGCCTGACGTGTACAGTTTCCAGGGGAAAAGAAAGAATTGCCTTTCAGATCCCTTGGGAAAGAATACTGGGATCAGATGGAGGGTGGTCCCACCAATCTCATGGTGAGGGAAATATTCTCCACTATGCTGCTCCAATTCATCTGGTTTCAAAAAAAAGGATTAACCGACATTACTGCCAAAGGTAGTAGCCCCTGCCTCCTCCAATGCAACTGACAAAAATCTTGGTATGAGTAGGAGGAATGGACTGAATAATGTTTCCCAATACTGGTGTGTTTGAAGGACTTAACCGAAATAGCAATTCAGAAATTAAATTAAAACTCTTCTGATATGAACAGAAAGTCAGGGATTTCCTGGATTGTCAGATGTCCAGACAGAAGAGAAAATGAGATTTTAAAATATGGATGTAGGAAAGAAAAGTGTAAATTTAGTGAATGGTAAAAACTGGGTGGGACATTGCTCTCTAAGTGATACAAAAGAAAATTTTCGATTTCCTACTGGAGCAATGGTAACATATGCGTACTATTTCAATCAGAAATGAAGACACTATTAAATACTACCTTGGCTCTGGAGCTGGCAGTGGGCAGCACAATTCTGAGCTGGTTCACTTCCTTTCTGCAGGGCAGGTACCAATTGATGTTAATTGGGAGTGAGAAGATCCTGCCTTCGACCCTAGCTATGTAGAGTTCTGCAGGGTTTGGTAGTAGTTTCTCTACTCCTTTTTAATATCTACATGAAGCTGCTAAGTGAAATAATCTGTTGCCATGGGATGAGGAATGCTGATGATACTCAGTTATATATGTCTACCCCTGGCGGAGATATGTGGTTGACATTTTTTCCTAATGTGGGAAGTTGCAGGGGTTTGTATGGGAAGCTTCAGCTGAATCCTAGCAAGACTGTGTGGTTCTGGATTTGGAGGTCTTCTAGTTCTGGGACTTTACCATCTTTGGAAACGGTTGAAGTGGCACTGCCCCAGATGGACAAAATGTGAAATATGGGTTTCTTCTAGACCAGTGGTTCCCAATGTGGGGCTCACACCCCACTGGGAGGCAATTTGATTTTTAATGGGGGCAATTTGAACCGTGTTTAAACCAAGTTAAGGGCCTTTTAGGCTTCCTCTGCGTGAGTAGGGGTTCGCTTTTTTAATAGTATGAATTATATATCACAGGGGAGGCATCAGGATTTTAGAGATGCTTAGGTCAAAAAAAGGTTGGGAATCATTGTTCTAGACTCAGAACTCCTATTTTGCACAGCTTCATGTTCTGTATCACTTGTGCCCCTTCCTAGAATGCAAAGCTCTACTTACAGTCATCCTACACTCACCTTCAGAATAGAGTATTGTAACATGCTCTATAGGGGGCTGATCTGTAAAACCTTCAGTAGCTACAGCTGGTGCAATTGAATTTTGTATCTTACTTTGATCTGTACTTGGAAGTTTTTACCTGTTTCTCATTGTTTTTAATTTATGCTGTTATTCGTGTCTTTATATGGTTTTATTACAATGGTGTAAACTGTCCAGTCACTAAGGTTAGATAGGTGGTGCATAAATTTAACAAATCAATAAAATTATTAAATTCAATACTTTCTTTGCATTTTCATTGTAGTATAACAACCTCTATTAGTTTCGGCAATGGCATACATATTCTTATCTTTGAAAGTAATACCACAAACTTCTGTGAGGCAATTAGGGTCCCAGACTCTTATCTGCCACCTGGCTGAGTCTATGATGCAATTTGATCTATTTTTTTCTGCTCGTTAATCTATTGGCATGGGTCAATTCAAAGTTGTAAATTGTGCTCCTCATAAAAGGTAGAATCAGATACTTTTAAAACAACCATAATTTCTTTTTAAAAACACATTGCACAAACATAGGGACAAGATACATATGCTAGCTGAACAAACAAGTGATTTAGAACACATTTTAAATGGTAAACATCTTAGTATGGGAAACTTAAGTTTGCATAAAAGTGAACATATTAATGTATCTATTATTAAAACAATATCTCAGTACATAAATTACCTGCAAAAGGTATCTTGAAGCTGATAGGGCATAGTTGCAAAATCAAATGCACAGTAAGATTGTGGAAGAAATACTTCCATGTTTTTTCTTACTTCCACAGGAGGATTTGTCATAATGGGTGCAGCACTGCCAAAAAATGGGTATGAATACCTATGGAGGAAGACAAAATTAATATCAAATAACCCGGACCAGTAGTTTTAAGCACATTTCAGAAAATATATTATAAATGCAAAGTACTAATAGCTTAATAATATCTTTGAACTTGAAAAATGAAAAATCCAATATTAATATTGTCAGGGAGACTGAAATAATAGTAATCTCACTACACATCTGTAGGTTTAGGTCTCATTTTATTGCAATACATCCAGAGAAGATTGAGCAGAATTCTATTTTTGAAATGAGGATTTCTTGATATGGCCTAATGTGATCTGTCAATCAAATATAGCAAGGTTTATGACTAATTGATAAAATTAACCAATTGTGGTTTATTCAACAAACCATGGTGGAATCAAACATATAAAATCAGTCTACATAAATGTGATCTTTGGCACCATTTTGAAGAGATGTTATCTCCCTATAAATGGGGTAGGATTAAAGCCTCTTACTCCTAAAAAATCTCCAGTTCCTGCTCAACTAGCAGTTCAGAAGTGTGCAAACATGGATAAATAGGTACCAATTCATTGAGGCTCATTAACGAAGACATGAAAGGAGCCCCCCAACTGGGCATTCCTTGTGTAACGGTGATGTCAGTGGCTAATCCTTTCAACCCAGAAGTGCCTCAGTACTTCCGACACGAATGGGACAAGACTCCTAAAAAGTATTATTTAGTTTGTACTAAAGGCTTTTCTTCCTCTGATGGCTATTTCTAAAATGTTAACATATAAAATCTGTAATCTGTTATCTGATGGCATCAGCATTTTGTTCTACATTTTCTATCAGGTTGAAAACAGGATCAAATTGAAGTCTGTACAGGAATATATAGTGAAGTTTTGAATATGCATATTACAATTTAGTCTAATATTAAATACTTCAGGAGAGATAACTTTTATTTGGACTTTGCTTCTCCCCTATAAAAACTATTCTTCCCTGTATTTGTATTCCAAGGGGTATTAAATTTCTAATGGAATTATCATATCCCAAATCACATCGCATACAACACAATACTAAAAGAGGACAGACAAAAATTATATGCTTCTATTACGACTTAGTGATTTTCTACTTGGAAACAGATAAATATGTAAGTGGCTACAGCAGTATTTTCAGTTGTACAATGTACATAAAGTAAAAGGAACTTTCAGGAAAACTGTTTAAAAAAAGAAACCAGAATATCTGCATTCTTTAAGAGGTACTTTTCCATAAATACTATTTGTATTGACATGGTAAGTTAAGACATAATTTGCTTTAAACAGGATTTCCTGAATAATCCACAAGTAGCTCCTAGATTAGTAACTAAGCTATACTTTACTACTACTGCTGCTTCATATAATATTCTACAACAGAATCTAGCAAAGCACATTATAATTTAGCTTAATAAACTCAGCCATAGTATGAGAAATCCAAACCAAAATAATGTTTGGCCTAGAAAAATGTGATTAGCAATGACTAAAAAATTATGATTGTATTTTCCTTGTACATCATTCCATTGTTAAGACTAAATCTCCAATTTAGCATCCTGGCTGGCCAATTTACTACTTTTTAATCTCAAAATGTCTGGAATCCCAGCAAAGACACACTAGTATCCAAAAATAATTGTTTATTGCAAAATATAAGAAAGGGGTGATTGTGAACAATCTCAACATTTCTAGGAGAAAACAACACATTTAAGGTTTTAATATTTATTAACAATAAAATATCCTCCAAAGAAAGGAACTCCCATAAAATAGTTTTTTCATACAGTGTTTACTTAAGATCTATATCTATATCTTAAGATTTTACATTGTTTTATATAACAAAAATAAAGCATGCCTTCCCAATGAATTACAGTGTAAAGGTTTCATACCTTAACATACAATTAACAGGAAATCCAGCATCCAGATTATGGACAGCTCTTAAATCTACCGAAAAACAAAAATGATGGGATGATGCAGGAACAGCAATTTTTTGTCCTGTAGTTGATTCAGAAGTACTGGGATGTTGAGTCTGAGAAGCAGGCATTTTAGTTTTCAAAGCTGCAAATATAAACACAAAATTTATCTTTTAAAAAGTGTTAGCTTTTGTTTCAATAGACTTCTCAATCTTTGATATACTGTTACAACAGTTTTAAATAAGTGTAAATTACTATTACTCTAAGGTGCGATGGCTCAGCAGTTACAGACCCTGAACTTGTCAGCTGACAGTTTGGGTTTGAGATCTGAGTGGCACAGGATATGATAAGCTCCCGTTACTTACCCCAGCTCCTGCCAACCTAGCAGTAGGAAAGAATGCAAATGCAAGTAGATAAATAGGTATCACTCTGCTGGGAAAGTAACAACATTCCGTGCACCTCAGTGCATATGACATGACCACAGGACAATGCTGGCTCCCTTGGCCAAGAAACGGAGATTAGCACCGCCCCTTAGAGTCTGATTTGACTGGACAGAGGAAACCTTTACCTTTATTACTCTAACTTTATTTGTTAAAAACACAATTCTCAACCAGATATATATCTACTATTATAGTTCATAAAAGATGTTCCATGTGGCATCTTGAAGACAATTCATGTGATTAAGACTAATATTTTTGGAAGACTATTATTTACAAAATATATTTCCAGATTTCAAGAGGTTTTCAAGAGGGTAAAATCATATAAAGTACCCATAAATTACTGTATTCTGTTTACACAGAAAAAACTGGTGTTTTTATACTAACAATCTACTTTAAAATGAAACATGAAACCTACAACCATAAGCAGATGATGCTCTCAATCTATACATAAATGGATTCCATAGGTAGATTATAATCACCTGCTGACTCTTTCCATATACTCAGAGCTTTTACAATGTTTTAAATTAGATTAAATCATTGTAGAGAGTAACATGGTTTTTGCTGCTATAAAACAAGATACAAGGCAAGAATAACTTCAGGGTAGAGATAATAATTAAGTTACAGGAAATAGGATCTCTGCAATTATTACTTTTTTTCTGTAATTTTGGATTTTTGTCATACTGAATACTTTCTACTTCACTTTCTGTAGCATCCTCTTTTATGGGAGGAGAATGTTGTGTCTGAGGTAGGATGTCTTGAGAGCCATTTTCAGGTCTCCTTTCTTTATCATGTGTTGGAGACAAATCTTTTTTCACGTTTTCAGTCTCCACCTTTGCAGCTGGTTGGATTATAGGCTGAACAAACCAAAAGCAAGATTTATGATTAGCATTAATTTCATTTTCATGTAACAGTGATCATCAGTATATTTTTATTGCATTCTACACTTTAAATAGTAACACAAAGTAAGTAACAAAAAATGAGCTCCACCTGACAAACTTGTCCATCCTTTTGAAGTGATACCGATACCCCAACAGTAGGTGCCATATCCAAAGGCATGGGTGGCAGTTTTTGCCGCGCTCTATTAGGTGGAACAAGAATAAATGCTCCTTCTATAACTACTGGATGCTGGCAAATTTCAGCACTTCCTTTCTTTAATAAGCTAGTTAAAAGAATTTCAGTACTTCCAAGAGATTGGTCCCCACAGCAGAGATGAATCTAGAAGTCAAAAGAGTATTATGAGGAGAAAAAGTAGACAAATAGATCATACTGATTAATCATATTTAAATAATTTACACAATCACTTCCAAATGCAAACATTATTCTTGAAATATAAAGCACAAGTATTCATAATGAATCTTAGATTAATTTCTTATGGAAGCAAGGATTCCTTAGAATTTGATCTTCCTCAGATTTTCTTATTTTCTAAAATTCCTAATGCTTTAAGTCACAATTTAGCAATAGCTTCAAATAGTCATGTTATAGGAGATGAGTCACAACTCACAACCCATACAAGGACAGCAAAACTGATCCAGAGATTAATGGTATTACTAAACCAGGGAGAGACATGTAGATGCTGGATCATTTCTACTTAAACATCCCACAAGCAGAGGGAAATGTTGCATGCCATTAAAGTATAACAAGAATATCTCCAATTCTGCTGATGCATGAGCCTACTGAATTATGATGTTGCTTTTCTGGAGGGCCAAAACTTTTGCACGAGTGCCAGACTGGATTGTGATTAGTCCACAGGATTATTTCAGATTCTAGAACAACAATTAAGGTTTAAATTGTCACAAAAATTGTAAAAATGCTTACCTGCAACTTTGAGTGACCACAAAAATAAGCTCTTAGAACTTCAATGTTGCTGCGTATTCTAACTGATGCTCTTTCTGGTTCAAAGTTTGGATTCATCAGATCAGTAAATGGTTCATTGGTAACATCATTACCAAGTAGTGAATAATAAAAGAAGAACTCAGGCTTTCGTTCTGGAATTTTCACTGTGGTAGGTATCAACTATTGTGAATGTAGAGGGAAACACAAAATAGACTATGTGTCCTCAGACTGATTATTTGGAACTATGAGCATTCATCTGCACTTCCACTATAAAGATTCTTCCACATTCTACTAAATTTATTTAGGCATTTAAATAGTTAGCAAATATAAAATCGGAAGACTCAAAGATAAGAGTAATTATTAGGTCATAATACCTGCTCATAAATATTTTAGCTACTCCGATCAGGACAGAGTACAGTTAATTTATATTTTTAGATTTTACAGCAAGAAAGAGAAAGAGACAGACAGATAATAGGACCATGCATATTGCAAATATGATTTGAGGTGATTCAGAATTTGTATAATCCAGTCCCTCACTAATGCTCATTAAAGCAGCTTGTCTAATTCTAGGATTCTGTGCAAGTTATATGAAACATTGAAAGAAGCAATTAAAGTTAATGAAACATAGTTACAACTTTACTTCAGAATTATATGGACAGCTGGAAAAAAATGTGCAGAGGTGGGTACTATGCAATAATGTTCAAAATATTTCTTTCTAATAATTTTAAGGAGTATATGCAATCCCAAGTTTGATATTACAAAGTCATCATGCACTGTGAAGATCATGCTTTATAAAATTGTCTATATGGTAACCAAATAAGAATCTGCATTCACTACAACAACCCATTTAAAAACATGAATCAATATTATTACCTGTTCTAACTGTGTAGCAAATGCAATAGTAACTGACAAAACAAAATAGTCACGACAATATTCTGCTGGTCCAATTTGATGATATCCTTCCTCTTCATTTAGCACAGGTACAAGATTTTTGGGGTCCAATCCAGGAAACTGAAAAGATACTTTAAACAAGAATAAATTTGACTTGGACTTTCTGGAAAAAAAATGATCTGAAAGTTAGATAACGGAAGTATTAATATATTTTTATCCTGTGAACACACCCAATACCAATTTGGTCACTGCAGTTTACAAAAGTTGTGCCCCAAGGAAACTAAAACATTTCCTAATAGATATAAAAAAACTGTATAAATTTATCACACATTTGTGTATTGATATGTGTTTATGTATATGTGTATGCATATATACTATTTATTGTTTGATAGGTAAACAATACCTGTTTATAGGTAGATAAACAGAAAGATGGATAAATGTAAAAATGTTGACTACATACACACACACACACACAACATTTTTAAACCCTGCCTTTTCATAAATTTGTATTCATAATTGGTCAGTTCTTTACCAACCTGGAATAATTTAGCATAATTTGGTGTTGAAAATGATTCCTAAAAATCAGTTTTTATATTGTAAAGCATTTCCATTTATTCATTCCTGTGAACTACCAAGGAGGACTGCAATAAAGTATCATACCAGTTTAACTGAAGGTCATGAGTGCAAACAGAAGTTATAGCACTGTTCATAGACAGTGGGCACAATGCCTGGGTTTTATAAACTGGTTTTACTAGGTTACACAAACTGACTATAAATCAAACAAATTTAATGCAAAGAGTGCAAGAAAATGTTATGAAGCATCTGGATGAAAAGAAATTCCACCATATGAAATGCAGTACGCATTAAGATCATACGTTGCTAAAATTTACAGCAGAATATAAAAATATTTAGGACAGAGAATAATATAAAAGTATGACGAGTAAAACTGTTGAATCAAATTTAAGTAGAGTAATTGTACACATACTGAAAAATTATTTTAAAAATAGCAGTAAGAATGATTAAATTTAGAAAAACAAGAAATATTACAAAATGTAATAAAGACAAAAAATTAAAATTTCAACACAGAAAAAAATAGTAGATATGCGACCAGTTTATAATTCTAACATCTTAATTTTTAAAGTAAATTAGTCTGAATTGACATATAGGAAGAGACAATCAGAACTGCCATTAAGAGAGATACAAAGAAATCTCTTTTGACTTTGAACAAACATTATTAAAAATGAAATGAATTCCTAAGATAAATATATCAGTTTAACATATTTTGCAAAGACATAACTCTATATAAACTTTTAAATAAATATTATTAACCAAGATTGCTTCATTTTCTGGATATATAATACTGTACACTTATAAACAGTCAGAAATCAGATCTCAAACGTTTCCAATAGGACTAAGCAGACTTTTGACTTAATGGTTTTGCTTTACTTAAAAACCTAATTTGGAGATTTTCCACCTGAATTTAAGTAAAATCAAATAAATAATAAAATTGTACAGACATATATTTAAAATTAATAAACTAGTGTAACTACATGAAGCTGACAAGTTGTTTTTAGGCACACAAAAAAACGTATTAAGTAGAAATAATAAACAAAAAGAAGTTTATAAGAAATTTGTATGGAAATTTGCCAACCATTTCTGGACCTAGAATATTCATAGATTTATCACAATTCACAGAATTTTTACTGTTTTCTATAAAAAAAAGCATTTATTTTACTACTAACCTGCCATTTCTCTGGGAGGTGCCTCCCTTGCTTTAAAGCCATCAATGGATGCTTTGGTGTCAGTTTCTAACATCAGATTTAGTTGCAATTCAGGCTTAAATTTTGTGTATTTGTTGCTGAGTAAAGGATACCATTTTGGTGGCTGTAGCAATTTTATTTAAAAAGAGATAAATAATATGCTTACAATAAAGAAGCAATAATGAAGAGCCAATAAAATGATACATTTGCAGGACAGCAAGATAAATTAAGCAGTTAAACAGGAATAAATTAAAAGAATTCAAAAAATAAAATTAACACATAATTATAAGTGGTCACATCCCTTTGATTACAATAACTACATAACAAAAAACATCAGATGTGTAGTATACAGGTATTTATTAATCTATTCTATGTGCTACCGGTATCAGTTTTTAGTTCAATTTTCCAAAACCAAAAACAATTAAGCAACATGAATGTATTATTATGGTCTTGAATTAGAGATCTATGAAAATTCAAATGTTTTCCCATATTGGTATGATTACCAAGGGATGCTATGAATCAATTGAATTTATCAGTGGAGAGGAAGGACATAAAAATGTTTTATTATGGTTTACTCCATTACTCCACCAAGTACATACTTTAAACATTAGATCTTAAGGTTCTCTTATAGGAAAAGGTTTTCGTAAAGTTGGTCTATGACCACATTTACATATCATACTAACTGTATGCTTTGGTTTGTAAAGTAAGCCACATTTATCTAAGCTTACCTGCTAAATTAAGCCACAAATATGGCTCACAAATCATACAATGTACCACACTAAATTATGGTTATCCATATTTGTCTGTATTTTAGCCTGTAAATCTAGCGTAATTTGAATTCTATGGTTAATAGTTAAGTATAACATAGCTGACTATGGGCTTCAATAAACTCTGGTTAAATCACTGTATAGCATCTTGTCTGAATATGCACATTGTCTAACTTAGTTAAGCCCAGTTTCATTGAAGAATAAAGCAATATCTTTTCTATACTGCTTTATAACTGCAGGTGGAATCCCAAACTCCTGTACTAGGAAAGTTTCTACCATTCAAAAAGCTAAATGATAGAAAGTCAAATGACATTCTTTCCTGTGTCTGTATGATTTTTTTTCCTTTGTGGAGAATTATCAATTATTTGAAAGCTCACCAGTTATCTGAAATGGTATATCCAAACATATGCATTCAACTCTGTTCAAACTTAGGTCTGGTAATACATTATTACTTAATCCAAATTAAAACAACTTAAATCTGGAATACCAGAAAGGGAATCTATTTTATCATGAAATAGATACAGAATTACAAATACCTGCTTTTTCTCTTGAGCAGTTCTTAAATCTAGCACAATATAACCTATCGTCTCTTTAACTGAAGATAGAGAATCCAAAGCAAAGCACTGCAACTTGACAGGTGTACGCTGTAATCTGTACAAAATATGAATGCCATGCAAGAATTGTTAGCCTATATATATTTTGATTTTTTTCTTTTGTGAGTTTGAATGCAATTATCTAAATATTTTACATATATTCTCAGAAACAACTATACTAATTAAAAGTATTATCTCACAAGAACAAGGAGAGTTTACTATCATTTTTATTCACAAGAAATACCATACAATCTAGTATTTAAAATAATCTTTTTGCAAAGGATGAGTGAATAGAAAAAAACAGATCTATTATTTTGTTCTAAGCAAATCTATGATAATCTTCCCATTAAAATAAAAATAAAACTGGAAGCATAAAATATTTATCTTTATTTTAGATACATGGTAATTGTTAACAATCACATATTCCATTACTACATTTATTACTTTCACTGAAAAGACATTTGAAAAATAACAACCATGGGGAACAACTGATCTTTTGTGTCTCTGAATTTTACAACATTGTCACAGATCAACTCACTATAATTATTATTTTAAAAAGTCCAGGAACCTAAAGCAGGTCAATGTAATTAACCGATTGACAACTTTTTGAGAAATAACCTGTGTTGGTGAAGTGCTTTCCTATCAAGTTCCCAAGCTAATTCCGTGGCAAATTCTGGTTGATCAGTATGTTCTACAGGATCTGTAGCTAAATGTTCGCCATCAAACTTTGCTTCTACCACCAACATACGCTTTGGACGTTTTGGGAAATAGCGCCCTAGGGAAAAAAAGAAAATAAAAATACATTTAAGAAGTTATTAAATAGAAAAACTATACAGTGCAATCTGATTCAATATTCAAAAACTATTCTTTAACCACTGCATAACTATATCTTCCATGAATTGGTTTCAAATAAATTAAAACCAGCTTATCCCAATTATAACAAAATTTGATTATGTCTGCTATGGACAGTAACTCAGATGATTGGTTCAAAAATGTAATGCTTGTGTTTACATATTCTGCTAAACCAAATTCTAGTTTAAAAGGAACAGGTAGCATTCTGTAGCATACAGCATAAATAATCCATTTCTCTGTTACTGTTGAGCTAAAATAGAAATTCATGTATTTTGTTTAGCATAAAATGTTAACAGGAAATGCTGCCTCATTTGTTTTATCAAATAAAAGGAGTTCCTGGTTTTCATCTTTCCAGTTTGTGCATATTGCTACAAACCACAAAGCTTCCATGGGTCATTTCTTGACTTACGCTAGGAGAAGTGGGAGAGATCAAATTCATTCATACTAAGCCAAAATTCTAATTAAGAATGAAATACAAATACAATTAGGGACCAGGTTTATAGCAGTCACATATTTAAATTACCTCTTCCGAGAGAAATAGCCAATGCAATGTTAAGGAAAACATTGACAGAATTTACACTATGGACTGTTTCACAATATATCAGAACTAATGCATGTGTGTGGCTATACTCCCAATCCCTCAGATAGACTAGCCCATACGCATATTGTACAGCAGTAATGACATGTGCCAAAGGTGATATACCACAATGTTTTGGGTGCTGTGTCAGTATTCATCAACACACAACTATTTGTGAAAGCATACCCATTCTCATACAATTTTCAAAGGATGCAGAGGAATGGAATATATTCTTACACAACCTTTGAAAACTGCACGAAAACAGGGTGTACTTTCACAGTTTTAGGAAGCTGCAGAGACCATAGAACAGCATTCTCCAAAACTGCTTCAAGAAAGAAGATATCATGCAACCCACATAAGCCTCAGGTAGGGCAGTGAGGGCATGTCAACAGAAAGAGAATACCGCCTGAGGGGGAAGTTGTACACAGCTCATGAGCCATGGGAAAAGGCACAATATGACCTGAGAAGAAGCAGTGGCATTAGGATTGAAGTCAAAGCCATCTAATTCAGACCTAGCCTCTTGTGCCTCTGTTCAGGGTGGCCTAAATAGTGAGGAGAGAGAGAATGGTTTCTCTTTTGCTTGGGGATTGGGTGTGACATGTCAACACCGTCAAGTTAGGCATTTTCCAAATTTTTGATATTTTGAGCCCAAAAAGTTTACCATCATTGTCCTATAGTCTCTTAAAGGTTCCTGCAGGAGAAAAGCATCAAGTCTACTTAAGTATTGCTTAATAACACACTCTAGGTAGGACAAAAATAGAACTATAAAACTGACTAACATGGTATTCTATCTATTTGGTATGGGGCTTCCAATATGTCAATCAAGAAAATGGTTACATTTCCACATTTAAGAACAAACATTCACGACATGAGATGTATAAAGATGAAAAAATAAATAAAAAACTTATTGGGGGAAAAAATAAAATGGTCAAATTTTTTCTCCTGTTTTATCACTGCAAACTGAAGCTAGGAAGCAAGGCAGCACATCTTCAGGCTGCACACAAATAAAGCAGATAATTTATGGAGCAGAGGGAACTCTCTTTTGCTACAGCTATTCTATTCATCAGCTCTCATTCTATAGAGCACAAGTACAAAAACATATCATATGGATTCTTCTAGCAATCCCTCAAGCAAAAATCCAAACTATCTGCCAAGACAAGTTTTATAATCTATGAAATTCTTAAATGATATAATCACATAAACATATTGCGGCAGAAATCTTTAAATACCATTGCAATGTAAAGTCAGATTCTACTCTACTGAACAATAAATAAGTGCACTATAGATGCACTATATATAACCAAAAAATAATTTGTAAACCATTTGCCACTACAGAAAATCATGTGAAGCATGAGTTTACCAGATTGTGGAAACCGATAATGTAACAAAAATTCCTGATGCTTAACTGTATTATAGTAACCAACTTAAAAATGGACAAATCAATATCTGCCTAAAAGTTTAAATAACGTGACCTCAGACTATTTATCAATTTGTAGAGTGACAAGAATCAATGTATTGCTTTGAGTAATGTCTGTTCCAATATAATCTCCCATAAATTGGAAACATCAATTAGATCAGTTCTGAAATAGGAAAGTCTGAATTACAGTGTGAACAATGTACCAACCGCTATTTTTTCTACCATAAACTTAATAGTCTGAAAACACTATATGTATTTTTCCTTCCTTATCATGTTTTCCAATACAGCCTGGGTTTAATTTTATAGTACAAGTTTTTTTTTGGGCCAGAAACCCACTAACCAGAAATCTGCCATTAACAGGAAAAATGTGGGGACAATTTTAACCATTGGAAACTATTTAACAACTTCCAGATCAAATATGAAAAAGGAAAGATTATTGCTTATAGGTGTTATGTAGGAAAATATTTATTATTTTATTAAACATACAAGACTGTCCAACCCTGTAATGACTCTGGGTAAAATAGAGATTTCCTCAGAGTGTTCCCTCTCATTACTTCACATAACACATATTTCAGGACAGTACGAAGCCAAAGAATTAATTCTTTAGAATGTAGTTGGGTTATTCAGATACGAGGTGCCCATAACATCTTACCATCTGTGCAAAAATATGGGATATTTGCAGTTGGTACAGATGCTTCCTCAAAGTATTTCATTGCTCTGGAAGACTTCCATACACTTCAGAAAAGAAAACAACAACAACATCTATTTACTGCCACACTGCAGCAGCACCCATTGTGGTTTCTGCCACTACCCTTAGGGCAGATTTAATGCCTGAACGTTACCCAAACCCAAAAGATGGTCCACCATCGCCTTCAAAAGTCTTCTCCAACCGCAGCAGCCTTTAAGAACTCAAAATCTGGAAGCGACCAGGTTGATTTAGGCGGAATTCGCAGGCAGGAGAAAGGGGTGTGATCGCTTTCCCCACCAATTCCTCTCCAGATGCGCACTCGGTGAGCCGATAATACACCGAGAGAACTGCTTTAAGCATTACCTTCCAAGATAGAGACCACAATAAGGAGCTGGTCAGACTTAGCGCCCATTTTCATTCGGGTCAGCGGCTACCGAGCCAAAAAGGCTGGGTTATCCGCTCCAGATGAAGCAAGCACCGCTGGTAACCGTCCGAAGCCGGCTTCCTATATCGGACGCCAAAGAGCCACGCCAGTAGGCAGGTTTTTCTTCTCCCAATCCCGCCGGCCCGCAGCTCTTTCGCGCCTCCGACTCGTTTTCAATTCAGCCGCCGCTTAGCAACGGGGAGGCGTAAGGAGAGGGCATGCCGGAACGCAAGAACCAGCCGCTCAGGGAAAGGACAACGTTTGCCTCTAGCCTATGGCTTCACTTCCGTCTCTCGGTAGCCATTTTCGGAGCGAAGAGGCCACAGCGCCCCTTAATGGCGCGGCGGGAAAGTTCAAGAAAGGAAGCCCTGCCCTAAAAGCAGCAGCAGCAGCAGGTGCGATTCAGTCTCCGCTCCGGGAGGGATAAGTTTCAGTTTTGAACAGCTGTGGGTGTCCTCAGTTTACATGCGAATTAGCAACCAGACTGCCCGGACAGCTAACGAAAGTGAACAAAGGAGCTGCACATCCATCCAAAACCAGATGGCCCAAACGGCTACTGGGTGGGGAGGGGAGGGAAGGATTTAAACAAAAAGATTAGTCAGCGCAAGTGAGCTTTCCCGTCATTGAGCTCTATTAAGGACCTTCTCATCCTCGCAGACAGAGGTGTGCAAATAATGATTCCCGTTACAAGCGGGCGGTGAGGGTCAGGCTTTCTTGAAATGCCTTAAGGGGAATCTGCTTACTTTCTGAAGAAGATCTCTTGGTCATCTGTACTAGCTGTAATCGGATCCACCCTTCCTGCAAATTTTTATTCCAAATTGTCTCCCTTTCGGCCGCGTTGCCATTTTCAGATGTGTGGGTAATAAGACTTAATTGACGGAGCCCCAGCCTTGGTTTGGGCTCTCTCAAATAAATCATGTTTTTCACGTACGATACCACTCTCAAGTCTTCCGAAAGTTTTTCTTTCTTTCCTTTTTTCAGTTTTGGTCTCCTCTCAAACAAGTCACATTACATCAGCCTATACAATTCTTGAGGGGGTGAGGAGAATAATCCTTCCTCTTGGTTTTCGAATTTCGTTTTCCTTTATGAAGATTACTGGGAAGTTAATTTTAGCTTCAAATGCCTCCCGTTTACATTATCTTTCTATCTAGCGTTGTAGGTCCTCAGTGGTCTTATTTGCAGAGAAACTTTCCTTGGGATGAGCTATCTGTATATTTAAACTTATACATTGAGAAGCAGAATTTGCACAGGAATAAATATATTGGGCAATCTGAATAAAAGTGTCAATCTGAAAAAAGTGGGCAATCTGAAATCCATCTATATCTCGATTATTTGCCTCTTCCTGTTAATTACAGTATGTGACATGACAGTATGGAAAAAACTGCTGAACAATTCAGAGTTTCAATTTCAATTCTAGCCTATTTTCAACAACTTAATGATAGATAGACATGTAACATTATGTTTTTCTTATATTTCCTTGCTGGTCCTTTCATATGGACCTCTGAGACAGCTGGAATTTGGAAACGGCTGCTGCAATGGTTATAACCAATCACAATCTGATTCCTACCAACATTTCCATGTTCTTCAGAATACTTCAGCTTACTTTCAGCATACTTTTAGCTCTGCTTTTATTACTACCATAAAATAATATGTTTCTATAACCATATTTTACTCAAATAGTTGCATAGCTTTCCATGAGTATGGATCCAAACAACCTGGGGTGCATTTACACCACATAATGGATTAATCTTGTTGAGAGTTTATGGTTCACTGTTACCAAAAAGACATTGCCTCCTACTTTTTATTATTTTGTTTTGAGGTGGTTTTTTTTTGGAGGGAGGGCTATACACTTCCAAAGGTACTATTGGAGTGCAGATACCCTTTATCCACCCCCACCCCCTTAGCAGAGTGCTTCAATGATGAAGAAAACTGGCATTTTGCTTTAAAACATGCCAGTATTCCACTTTTAAAATGTAACATTATCTATCTGGTTAAAGGTCAGAGAAAGCAGGGAGCCAAGAAATATCTTTGTATGCCAGTTGAATTATATAACATCGTAATGGTGCAGGTGCACAAGGACATCCTCAGTATAACCGGTCCTGCAGAAAAGTTAGCATTGTCTCATTATGAGAAAAGCTGGAAAACAGTGAGGGAATGATACAAAGCCAACGAAGGGAACAAAAAATATTATTTGCTTAACTTTCCCACCATTTTGGTATAGTATCAGCATTAGCAGCATTAGCTCAAAGAAGTAAATTCTTTGCATTTCCCCCCATAACTTATGTATGTTTGTTATGATTAAATGCCTATTGTAGAAGACTATTTTGTCTGTTGTTTCCTATTTCATGCTTTTTAGTATTTTAGATGAGAGTAAAATTTAAACAATTGAATGGCAAAATGTCTTCATATTGTTGAAATTCATGCAGTCAAGGGAATCAGTCAACTTAAGGATTTTTAAAAATTGCTTCAAGAACTAACTAGGTGGTTTCTACTATATATTTGTGGCTATTTTTATATTATTTCTAGTTTGCTTTCCATTAGTTATTCCCAAAATTGTAAATTGTAATGGTGCTGAAGATTATTTAAGTTTCAATTTTTTATGTAGCATGCATCCCAAACTCTTTTTCATTGTATAATTTGAGATGTATATTCAAAGCCATATATTTGTGCATTTTTATTGAAGTTGTTTCATTTTTTTCTTAGTGGAAACACTCAAATATAAGCCCTGCATTATTATTCTATGGCATGTCACCCAAGACTTTGTAAAATGCCAGCTACATATCCTTAAGTAGCATTGGGATAATTGCCCATTGGTTTAAATATTTAGATATTATAGATGTCAATGCTTTTAGTAAAAAAAAAAAAAATTCTAGGTGAGGCCAATTTGTTGCCCACAACAAAACATCTTTATTTCATTTTACAAGGAAACAAAACTGTATTTCCATTGTTTTGTTTCAGGGTCCAATTACTGAAATACAGGTTGCGTAATAAGGCTGTTAAGTTTATTTATAGTAGACATTTTGCCTCCTTTGATGACAATTCAGCATTTTCCTGTTCTGTGCACTTTTCTGCGCGAGGAAAAACAGCCCTTGAGTTCTCCCTCCAAAGGAATTTCTAAATTGCTGTTATATCCTAGGAAACTTCTCAGTAGGGTTTCTGAAAAACAATAGGCAGGTAGACACATAATGTGCTATTTGGGGAGTAGGAACACCTGCCACTCTGTTCAATGTGAAAATTGAGGTCATGCAAATGTTGAATCAGCAATTAGCTTCACTGTTCTGGCTCTAGATTCAGTGGAAATTGACCCAGGCCAGGAACCACTATCTCCTTTCCCCAGTCTTGAAGACTGCCAGCACTGAAGAGAAGGCATCAAAAAGTGGCACAGAAATGTTTAGTCTTTAGGCAAACCTGGCAAGACTCCATTGCAGTAAGTTGCTGATGGGAGCCAGGCCTGAGCCAGCTGAGATCAGGCAGGAGAAGCAGGAATTATTTAGAAAACAACCTGGAATCAGCAATGGTGTTCTATGAAAACCTTACCGATTCCTGCCTTAGAATTCCTAGATACCATTTCCCTCATTTATTTTCCCTTTCTCCTCCTTCAAATTTATTCTATCTGGTGAGCCTGATAAGTGTCCCTGAAATGTGGACTGAATTTATGATGTTGAGATAGGCCTGATTGATTTACTGCTGCTTTAAACCTGATAAGTCACAACTATTTACTATATGGGACTCGGGCAGCATCATTTCTCCTTCCCATATTAAAGATGAATCCTATACACTGTACTGTTGCTCTTCTTGAGATGTTCAGCACTGTTTTGTTGACATTAATGATGCTTGTTGTGTGAGCAGTGCGGTGGCCTAGATGTGGAGTTCTCGTCTCACAATCAGGAGGCTGTGAGTTCGATCTTATGTAGCGGCAGATATTTCTCTATCTGGGCGCAATGAGTAATTGTCTGTTGTGAACTTAGCATAGGTGTCATGAAGGGTATCCGGTCAGCAAATGCTCAACTCCACTCCAGTCACCCCAATTCTGTCCCAATACAAGGAGTTACAGGGCTGTTAAAAGAAAAATATCTTGTTATATGAAACCATAAGAGAAACAAGAAATTCATTTTTAATCATGGTTTATTGATTAAACCAGAGTAACCAGTTAGTTATAAAAACCTGTAAGCTCTTTCTGTCTGCAAATATGAATGTGTGTACACACACACACATGTATATGTCACTTTCTGTGTGTATGTATATTTTATTTAGTAGTTTAATGTGGTAGTAGAAAAACAAAAAATATATACTAGCCTTTGTTTTATTATATTTTCGTTGTTGTGCTTCACAGATATCACTTTAATTTTTCACAAAATCCTCTATCAGCACAAAGATTATGACTCAGTGAAGGCTCAGATAATGATTACCATTTTTAGTTATAAAGTATTTTTAATTAAGGTATGTTAATTAAGCACGATACTATTGCATGCTTCATAGTCTATAGTATAGTGTAAGAATAACTCTTATATGCACTGGGAACCAAAGAAAAATGTGTCATTCGTTTTATTGAAATTTGCTTAATTGAAACTGAACACACAAATATCTTTGCAATATGCCTGTAATATCAATACAAATATAATAAAATAAAAATAGAACCCCAAAAAAGGAAAAATTGATAAAAAACTATGGTTTACATATCATATTGGCTAAGGTAAGGTAAAATCAGTCAAACTGGGTTCGAAATGTTTCTAAAGTCTTTTATTAATGTATCATGTTTCTCATGTATGATCTCTTGTAAAATATTTCAGCTTGTTAAGTTCTTGTTAAGAATATAATCAAGTTCATTTGGAAAGCATCCTCTCTGGTGACGGATCTTTATTAAGTTGTCTTAGCTGTTGTTTCATTTTTCCCAGTAGCTCTTTCTTTGAGAATCTGCTAGTGTTTTGATACTTCATCACCACCAAAAGGCTTGGTTAAGGCCAGTTCCTTATGCACCATGATTAATTTTAGATTTCACTTTTATAACAAAGCCCAAGAGTATAATTTTATCTGAATTGAAATGTTATTATTTCTTTATAAATAAATGCTGTAGTTTTAACTATTTTCATATAAAGGGGAAAATAGCTTTCAGACTGAGTCGCTATCATGATCCATTAATGGGCCATAAAAAATATGTAGCATATTTTGCAAATCATTCACATTACTAAAATAATTAATGTAGTTTGTTTTGCAGCTGCTGTTAGGAAAATGAATCAATTTCCATATGATTCTTTTATTGCAAAAAACCATTATGCCTACAAGACAACATAAAAATTCTGTTGTTTCTTTTGTGTTTATGCTGCACAAATTAATAATACTAAGCTAGCCATTTAGTAGTAGAACTATTCATTTATCATATAAAAATCAAATTGGTCAGTCAGCAACATATAAAATTTACATCTTGTGCTCCAAGCCTCATTTCCTCTAAACTTGCCCAGGAGACTGAAAAAGGAAAGCAGAGTTTTAGTATTTTCACATATTACAAATTATCAGTTGCATTATAAGAATAAATTCAATAGTAAACATTAAATTAAATATTTAAAATTTGTTCTGAGTGAAGCATACGGCATGTGTTTCTTTGGGGAATTAATTATGCCATAAATCCATATAATTACAAATGATACGTTATTAAAGAATTTAATTCACCAAATACTTTTTCCCCCTGCCATGATAACCTCAGTCATTAGGAATTCTTTATTAACTTATTTGCTTGACCCATTTTCCTGGTGACATCTATGATAAAAATCTTGAATGTATTTATAACCAGTAGAAGATGGCAGAAGAGAAGTTTCATGCTTCGCTTATAGCTCATTGGACTGTTGCTGATTCCTCTTTCTTATGGTTCTCCATGGTTTTGTCATTCACCCAGAGGCCTTATATCATATCCTCTCTTATGTTTCACTTGCAAAATTAGTGAAGTGCTCTACACCAGGCTACTTTAGCTAACGGAGACATCTGTAAAGTTATTATAAGGTTTTGATTACCCACGCAACCCATAACATTGTAGTATCACTAAAAATCTTTACCTGTTTGTTTGAAAAGAGGTAACAGATTATTCACATGGCATAGGTTAGGAACCAGGGAGACTCAGGCCCAAGTCAAGCCTCGGTCCCTGAAACTCACCGGGTGACTTCAGGCCAGTCTTCTCAGTCCTGTATAGGGGGAAAAAATAGGGGGGAGGGAATCTTTGGTCAGCTGTGGAGATGCACTTCAGTCATCATAGTCCTGATAATGCCAATGTTTATACTGCTTTGTGACTTTGATCTTTAGTTCAATTCGTCTTCTATAAGTACCATCCAAGAAATAGACTTTGATACAGCATTCCAAAAGGTTACATTTCAGTATTTTAGTAATAACATTACAGTATGTGCTCAATTTGGACTCGATCTAATACTTGCTGAAGTTAATAGCTTGCTAGACTATTTTTCAGTCTTAAGGCAATCTCACTTTGCCAATTTTCCACTGTGCACAGAAATAAGGAGTGAATAATAAATCTGTATCATACTGTACCAGCTGAGATAGTTACACAACCATAAAACCAATTTATCCCAGATGGTATACAATTATCTAATCAAAGCAGAAAGGTAGATACCAGTATCACAAGTTGTTCTACAGTCACATTGCAGACTAATCTAAATGATACATTTGGCATACTCATTACAAAATTTCATAAACAGAATATGAAATACGGTAGATTTTTTTAAAAAATGTCAGAGAAAAGATGAAAACCTGGACTTGTACAAGATAAAATGGCAAACATTAGAAACAGCTGGCAAAACTCTGAAGATGGACCGAGCTATTTCTTAATTGGAGAATGTTGCTTTGTCTAACACATTTGTCTAAAACTGCTGGGTGGAAAAAGTATGATTCATTCCTGGGTCATATTCAGTATGAGCTGAGTCACACAGCAGAATTCACTTATTGTGGGAAATTTTGTAGAAGAAATAGGACAATGTAGTGAAACAAAAAGATAGAACAAATGAGAAATGAACTCATATAGTTAAAAAAGAATTGAGCACATTTCATACTGCAATCTGATATTAAAGATAAATCCAAAAACGTTGGAAATTACTGGTCCAATTACTGGTCCAAATTATATGGTTCAAAAGTTCAAAAGAGGTAAGAGAATAAAAAGTTAGTCATATTCTGCTAAAGTGAGTGGTGAAAAATCCAGGCAAATAGAGCTGCAGGTACGAAGGGATGAAAATCTCTATAGTAGGAAATTTATTTCACTTTTATTCCAGCATTTGAACTTTGATGTGTGTGATATATCAAACATGAGGCCGCTTGGCAGAGCCCCACTCCCTTTCACAATGTTGAGTTACACATTTAAAAATACTTGAATTGGGCTTCAAGAAACTGCAAGAACACATTAGGTTTATTTATCACACATTTCTTTAAATCATGTTTTGTTGACTAAGGCACAAAGGTTTAATTCAAATAACACGTTAAATCATAAAGCAAATAACTTTGAGCTATAACGTGGCACGCGAACCTAGACTATATTGGTGTAATAAAAGGAAGAGAGCCCGAAGATAAAGAATGCAGCCTTTTAGAGAACCCATTTTCACATATCAGAATACATTCAAAAGGATCTTTTTCTTGGTGACATGGCTGTGCAAAATGAAAGAGAGTGTAGTACAGAAAATTAAATAAAGTTGGGTTCTCTTCTAATTTAAAAAGTGCAGAAATCATTTTTCCACCAATGAGCATATATTGCTGCTTTCATGTCAGAAGCACCAAGGTACTTCCACAGTGAAAGGATTAGCTACTGTTGCCCAGGGGATGCCCAGTTAGGAACTCCTTTCATGTCCCCATTAATGTGCACATTGAAGTGGTACCTATTTATCTACTCGTGATTATTCACTTTTGAACTGCTAGGTCAGCAAGAGCTGGAGCAAATGACAGGAGCACACCCACCACATAGCAACACTTGGGTCTCAAACGCGGGCTTGCTGATTGTCAACCCAGCATCCTAACCACGAGCCATGCTCCTCATGAGCATATATTTAACTATTATGTGGATTGTTATGTGATTATTTTTACCTGAGTTATTGTCCTCACCTGAAATATACTAAAGAAAGGCCAGCAACTGGCTTTGGTTGTTTATGATAAGAAATAAGAGCTTCTTCAGTTGCTGCTATGAATAAGTCAGAGATTTTAATTTACTTGCCAAGAATTCCTAGGAGGCACATTCTGTCAGTAGATGGAAGTGTATTGCTCTGACTTTCCCATCTTGCAGAATCGGTGTTGCTTTTTCCTGGCTCTTTGCCCAACTGCATTCTCTCTCAAAAGGTTTCCAGTTGTATGTGAAGTGGTATCCGACAACAGATGTTTATTCTTAACCAGAATTAGCAAGAGGATTTGCTTGAGAAATATTATAGGTTAAATCTATGATTACCTTATTGTTTGTCACACAGTTTAAGTCTAGGACTTCCACAAAACAAGGGAATATAAATTGCTTGGAAAGAAGTCATTGTGTTAGAGTTCATGTCCTGGGACATAAGGATTGATTTTATATTACATTTTGATTCATAGTGCAGATGTCACATGAAGCATTTTTAGTTTTACTTAAGTTTATTCATCTGAAGCTACAGATTACAAATTACAGTACTGTATATCTTAAGTATTATGTGAGCTACGCCACCATATGGAAATAGTCCCTACAGGAGGCTTTTTCCATTCACCCATGGGATTAGCTCAGCAGCTGACCTAATTCTGTGATTACACACCTATCATTGTGGATCAACAGAAGGTTTGAGACCGGGAGAAAACTGATTTTAAAAGGGCAGTTATTCAAAAGAGATAAGAGTTCATTTGTTTTCTGTCTTTGTTATTGTAAGAGCTAAAACTAGTTATCATAGCAGGAACTTCTAAAATGCTCTTAAAGATGTTTAATCTGTGCAATCAGTGAACCACAAACTACAGAATATTTTACATTAATCTTATATAAATAAACCCATCCCTTGTGACTAATTTGTTCAATGTATTATATGAACCTAAAGAATCAGATAAGTCATCATTCAATTAACAATGGACAAGCCTGTTATGTGAACACAGCCATTGAGAGAAGCAAAGTCATTTAAAAATCATATGATAAATACTGATAGGGTCCTTGATGCTGAGCTTGGTTGTTTTCTTGCAGATGTTTCATTACCCAAACTAGGTAACATTATCATTACTAGTAAGGAGTGGGTTTACTCTCTATTTATATTCTAGTGGCTTGTCCTGTCACTATTGGTGCAAATGGTCTTGGAGGGCTGTTTACTGTTAGCTTGTTTGGCAGTTCCTTGATTGGGCTATTGTTTACTTCTTGACTGTTGGTCTGATGTTAATTTTATTAATCTATGCTCATCTGGGTGTTGATTGCTGGTGGGAAGATGTTTTGGGGTTTTTTTGTTCCCTTTTTGGCTTATTGTCTCTTGTGCAGTATGTAGATGTGGTTTATGTCTATGTGTTTATCGATGGCCAATTTGTCAGTTTGCCAGGTTACCAGGAATTCTCTAGAAGTTTTGGACTTGCCTTGATCTAGAATGGTCAATGTTTTCCATTTGAAACTATGGTCTCTCATATGCTGTGAACTACTGCTGCTGTCTTGTTCTAACTACTAGTTGGTGTTCATAGATATGTTCTGCTAGTCTTCTGCCTGTTTGTCCTACATAGTGGCTTTGCAGCAGGGGTGAAATCTAAAAAATTTCCCTACTGGTTCTGTGGCTGTGGCTTATTTTGTGGGCGTGGCTTGGAGGTCAGGTGACTGGGTGGGCATGCTTTTA